>QYAP01000751.1:0-17316 GCA_003988905.1 Hymenotorrendiella dingleyae
TGATTGTTATCAAGTAACGACTATCACCTCCGAGTGATAGAACCGAACGAACCCGACTCTTGTTTTACTTCTTGACCATTATAGCCTACCGAACCCGACTTTGACCCGACTTCCTGAGCCAGGAAACCCGCATCGTTACATTTCTTAGAAATCTTCGGTTTTATTTATATTTTTTATATTTTATATTATAATCTTTTTTTTAAAAAGATTAAATATTTAATAATTAATTTCTAATTTAATTATATAAATAATATAAATCTTTTAATATATTCTCTTTTATAAAAAAAGAATTATCTTTAATTTAAATAAATTGAAATTTATTTATGTTAATAAAAAAAAGATTAAAAAAAATAAAAATATTTTTAAATTTTCTTTTATCTTTATAAATAAGATTAAAATCCTATTAATTAAAATTATTTAATAATTTAATATTTTTTTAATTCGAAATTTATATTTCTTAAATATATAAAAAAAATATTAATAAAAGTATTCAAAATAATTAATATTTTTTAAAGAATAATTAATATTATAAAAGGTTTTTTTTTATTTTATTAAATAAATAATTATAGTTTATATTTTTTTTATTATTTATTTTAATTTTAAAACTTAATTTTCGGATTATATTTAAAAATATTTTAATAATTAAATAAAATATTTAAAGAATAGAATTAAAATCTAATTTTTTTTTTTTTAAAAAAAATAAATAGTTTTTATTAATATAAAAACTATCTTTTTTATTTATAAAATTATTCTTTTTTTAATTCTTTTTATAAAATCAGATCTTTTAATTCTTAAAATAATTCTTTTTTAATATAATAAAATATTAATAATTAAATCTCATTATTTTATTTTTTTTTATTTTTTATAATCTAAAATCTAAAAACTCTTTCTAAAAAATTAATTATTAATTAAAATCTAATTTTATAATTAAATCCTTATTTAATTCTTTAATTCTAAAAATATTAATTTAATTTAAAATATTCTTTAAGAATATAATTATAATAAAAGAATTATTTTTTTATATATTAAAAGATTAAATTTAAAAAAATTTAAAAATAATTATAAATAAGGTTTGTTAAATTACTTTTTTATAATTCTTAATATAAATATAATAATCTACTTTAATAGTTTTTAATTAAATAATAATAATATAAAAAATAGAATATATATTACTTTAATAAGAAAAATTATTTTTATAAAATCTATCATTTTTAGAAATTTTCTCGAAATTTATAATATTAAAATTTATATTATTCTTTTAAAATTAAAAATTGTATTTTATTTTTTAAAATAAATAAATATAATAAATATTTATATTTATCTTAATAATTTAAAAATTATAATATAATTTCTTTTATATTTTATTAAGATCTTTTGAAAAACTTTTAATAAACTTTATTAAATTAAATTAGATTTAAATAATAGAATTAAAATCTATTAATATTTTAATTATATTAATATTAAAAGAAATAAAATAATTAATTATATTATTAGAAGAATAATTAAAAAAAAAGAAACTTTTATTTTCTTTTTTTATATTATTATTTTTAATAAATAAATTAAAAATATAAAAATAATTAAAACTAAGAATTTATAAAATATTATATTTTCGGATAAATATTATAATTTTGATCTTTTTAATTAAATCCTTAAATCGATTATTTTATATTTTTTTAGATCTATATTTAATAAATTAATTATTATTTGAATTAATTATAAAAGTTTATTATCTATTATAAGAGATTCAAATATTAGAATACTTTATTACTTTATAATTATAATAAAAGGAAATCTTTATTATACTTAACTTTTCATTAATTTATAATTAAAAAAACTCTTAAAATTTTTAAAATAATTAATAAAGATTTTAGAATCTTATTTAATTTCTTTTTATATAAATTCTTCTAAAAAACTTTTTTAAAAATCTGTTTCTTCTAAAACATTTATTTTATAAAATAAAAAGAGAAAAAATTCTTAAAATTCGATAAAAGAAAACCATTAAAAGCTTAGATTTATTATATTCCGGACTATTAATAATTAATCCCCTTTGTTTAATCTAATTTTATATTATTCACTAACTTATTTTTTCTTTTATTTATTATTTATTAGGGTTTTATACATAGATTTATATACGTTATAATAATTAGCCTATTATTTTAAGATATTTTAATTCCTTTTATTTCTTCGAAAACTTCACCTTTTAATACTTTACTCTTATAATAAAAGGATTAATCTCTAAACTCTATATTTCTTAAAGCTTAGGGTTAAAATTAACTCCCTTAATATCATATATTTAAGCTTAGAATTTTTAGGACTCACTAATTATAATTTCTCTTAGATATCATAGAAAATTATATACTCCGTTTAACATTAAATAATATAAATAAAAATAAAAATAAATAAAATAGAATCTATCTTTAGAAATAGAAGCCCAGCGCGCTAAGAGAGAAATATTTCTATGGAAATGGTGTTTTTTAACCTTATTCTCAAATCAGCTTTTGGCTACCACGTATTAACACCTACGGCCTCGCTCTTTGGGATATATATAATTCATAACTGCTAGAATCTAGCATTCGAAGTTAAAGTCAGGCAAATCAAGAGGAAAGAATTGCTTCGGGGTCAGGTGGCTGAACCCCTCATTCTGGGATGAGCTTTTGGCTACCTCATTTCAAGCTCTATGGCCTTAATTTCTTCGTATATATAGAGTTTAGAGCTGCTAGAATCGATCATTCGATGCTGAAGTTGGGAAAAAGAAGGGAAAGAAAATGGTTTGGAAGTTTGGAATCGGGTGGCCGTCGCCCTGGGTTGATACGAGACTTTTGCGTACCGCGTTTTAATCACTACGACCTCAATCTCTCGAATTTATGTAGTACAGAGGTACCAGAATAGAGCATTCGAAGTTGGAGTCAAGCAAACAAAGAGAAAGAAATTGCTTGAGAAATCTGGATTTGGGTGGCTGTTGACACCACCCTAACATAAACCTTTGCCTACTGCATATCAAACCCTACGGACTTAATTTTCAGTTTATACGTAGTTCGGACCTCATCAAAGCTGGCATTAGAAGCAGAAGCCTGGCAAAACAAGAGAAAGAAATTGCTTGAGAAGTCTGGATTTGGGTGGCTGTTAACACCACTCTAACATACGCCTTTGCCTACCGTATATCAAACCCTACCGCCTTAGTTATCAGGTTATAGGTAGCTCAGATCTTATATAAGCTGGCATTAAAAGCAGAAGCCAGGCAAACCAAGAGAAATAAATTTCTCCAGAGGTGTAGATTTGGGTGGCTATTAACCTCATTCCGTCAAACACTTTTGCCTGCCGTATACCGAGCGCCATGGCCTTAATATTTAGATTACGAGTAGGTTAGACTTATTAGGATCGAGCATTGGAAGCTGAAGTTATGCAAATCTAGAGAAAGTAAATGGGTGGGAAGTTTGGATTTGCGTGGCTGTTGACCTCATTCCAAAAAAACACTTTTGCCTGCCGTATACCGAGCCCTGCAGCCCTGGTCTTTAGGTTATATGTAACTAAGACCTACTAGAATCTGGCATTCGAAACAGAAGTTGGAAAAACTAAGAGAAAAGAAATTCTTTGGATTTAGGTGGTTGATGGCCGTATTCGGGCGTAAACCTTTCGCTGCCGTATACCGAGTCCCACGGCCCCAATTTTTAGATCATATGTAACTCAGACCTATTTAAATCAGGCATTTGGTGCTGAAGTTGAGCAAAGGAAGAGAAACGAATTGCCTTGAATTTTGGTGGCTGTTAAGCTCATTCCAACAAACACCTTTCTCTATTACGCACTAAACTCTACAGCTTCAATTTTCACAGTAGATGCTGGTTAAATTTATTAGAATCAAGTTTTTAGAGCACGAGTCGGAAAAAGCCAGAGAAAGAAATTACTCTGGATCTAGGTGGCTATGGACCCCCTTCCAACAAATTTTTTTGGTTATTGCGCACTCAACTCTAGGACTTGGATATTCATCGAATATCTAGCTTAGTCCTATTGAAAACGATCGTTCAAAGCAGAAGTCGGGCAAAGCAAGAGAAAGAAATTGATTGCTTTGAATCTACGTGGCTGTTGACTTTGTTCCAATATAAGCCTCTGACAAGTTTTTCTATCGTATACTAAACTCTACAGCGCCAATTTTCATGATATATATAGTCTAGGCCCATTAGAATCGAGCATTGGATGCTGAAGTTGGAGAAACCAAGAGAAAAGAATTGCCGTGAATTTTTGTGGCTAAGCGAAGATTTCTTTCCCACAGGCCTAAACACCCCACCAAACAAAGATCATGACGCCGATGGAGTTCCCAATCTTCTGTGCACCCAAGTACATCGACATTTGTCGGGGGTCGGAATTATAGGGTTTTGCAGAAAGTTTCCAATAGTTTGGTTCGGTTCCTGCGGCTTCGTAAATCTTGTTTAATCACGGATCAACGAAGCTTAAATTATTTCGCGAGCACCTCGTGGTAGTAAGGCCCACTGTGACTGGGCAGCACTTAGTAGCAAAAGTGGGTGGTCAGTAAATACCCCAAAGAGGGAGGGCGCATATTTATATCGGGCTGACCCCACCACTTTCGCTTCGGCCCCTTTTTTCGAATCATGCACAAAACAATAAGCTCGAATTGATGCCTGTCAGTTGATACTCCTTTTCCCAATCACCAAAGATTCTAGTTACGATGAAAGTCTCGGTTTTTCTCTTCCTTCTCTCGGCGGGAATAACCACTCTTGCCGCTATGAACCAAACTGGGTACAATGAGACAATGGTCAGCGAAGCTTTGGCGGACATTGGGCTAGGGACATGCGATGGCTGTATTGTGAGTACTGGTTCTTCAGTACGATAGGCCAGGTATCAACAGAGTCACGGAGAAGTGTCTCCAAGCCGAATTTTATGTTCTCCGCATTTGAACTAAACGAGACTTGATCCGCGTGTACTTACTTTGATAGAAAGGAATGGAAATATGGCAACAGGTGGCCTTCGAGGGCGATAAAGTATTCGCCAGCTTTATCAATGACACTTGCGTCTTGGAAGTAAGTTTACTCACAACTGAACCTGATTTTCTTCTAATAAGATTCTACAGAGCGAGACTACTGTTGGGGTCGTCGAAGAATGTCAAGGACTCTATGGCTCTCTTTCTCCCTTATTTGCACAATCGTTAAGGGTTATGGATCTCAAATCGCGTCTGGGGCTCATTTGGTGCAACTCATTGTACTCTGTGTGCAACCTACCTGCAGTAGAACCGTATACCATCGAATTTCCTCGGCCAAAACCAGCGCAAAAATCTCGTCCCATCAGTGGCAAGAAACCAATTCAAGTCGTTCACATCAGCGACGTTCATGTTGATCTTTCTTATGAGATTGGAACCAGTTACAACTGTTCATATAGTATTTGCTGTCGGGCCGATACGAATTATGCAGCCCTCGGCAAAGGGTATGATGCTCGAGCTTATGGCGAACATTATTGCGATTCGCCTTTGGCTTTGGAAGAGAGCATGTACGCTGCCATCGAGAACATGTTTCCGGATAAGGAGTTTGTTCTCTTTACAGGTGATCTTGTTGAAGGTGCTCAATGGCAATTGACACCACAGGAAATCTTCAATGATATGAGTAGTGTTTACGGCCACATGGCTTCGGCCGGGTTCAAAAAAGTATACGCGGCTGTTGGAAATCATGAGAGTGATCCTGTCAATTCATTTCCTGCTTCAAGTGTTGTGGCGGACCATTCTTACCAATATCTTTACGATACCTTGGCACTAAATTGGGAGCAGTGGATCGGCAAAGAAGCTGCCATGGGAGTCCGAACGAACTATGGATCATACGCTGTAGTCCACGCTCATTCGAATCTCAAAATAATTTCTCTCAACACTCAGTTCTGGATGAGGGTAAATTTTTGGGTCTACGCGACTGGAAATAGCACCAACATGGCTCGTGATCCTAATGGGTATTTTGCGTGGATGGTTAAAGAGTTGCAAGCTGCGGAGGATTGCGGTCAGAGAGTTTACATCTTGGGGCACATGCCAATGGGTCGAGTTGATGCTCTGTGGGATTATTCGCAATACTTTGATCAAATTATGCAACGGTACGAAGGAGTCATGGCCGCCTCATTCTTCGGTCACACTCATCATGATCAATTCGAAATCGCATACAAAGATTACACAAACCAGACTTTGGAAAACGCGAATGGCATTTCATACATCACCAACGCCATGACACCCACATCTGGTAATCCAGCTTTCCGCGTCTACGACGTAGATCCCGAAACCTGGGCTATCCTCGACTACCACACCTACATCACAAACATGTCCGCTCCAGAATATCATAGCGAAGGCCCGGTTTGGGAGTTGTACTATTCGGCAAAAGATGTCTATGGTGCTGTCATAAATCCACCACTGACAGATCCCACCGCTGAGCTTAGTCCTGAATTTTGGCACAATGTGACTGTTGCAATGGAAACTGACAATTCAACCTTTTCAGGATACTATGAGAGAAAGTATCGAGGGTGGGGTGAGCCTGCTTGTGTTGGAACGTGCAAGGAAGCGGAAATATGTCAGTTGAGATCACCACAGTCTCAGTATAACTGCATAAACACTGCTGTCAATGTGCCGAAGAATTTGAAAAGAGATTTAGTGGAGGAATTCGGGAGTGATCGTTGTACTCGTAGTTTTCCACCATGGAGGAACAGAGCCGGTGCCAGAAAAAAGCTACAATAAAACCGGAGGCTCCTATATCATTCCATTGGGGAAGGAAGCGTTAGGTTCCTTACAAAAACGTCACTTCACTTTGCCTACCACATGATAAGACCTACAGACTTGATTTTAAGTATAGTAATTCTTTCCAATGAAAGGATTAATGTGGCCAAATTATAATGCTCGCAAAGAAAAGCAAAAGAAATTCCAGTAGTTAATCTTCTTACTAATAAATATCTTACAAAAACGTTACGTTACTTTGCTTATCGCGTGAGAAGACTTACAGACTTGATTTTAAGTGTGGTGGTTCTTTCTATTAATAGGATTAACAAGGCCAAATTGCACTCCTCGCAAAGAAAAGCAAAAGAAATCCTAATAATTAATCTTCTTACTAGTAAATACCTTACAAAAACATTACTTTACTTTGCCTATCGCGTAATAAGACCTATAAATTTGATTTTAAGTGTTATAATTCTTTTAAATAACAGGATTAACAGGGCCAAATTGCACTACTCGCAAAGAAAAGCAAAAGGAATCCAATAATTATCTAATAAATATCTTATAAATACTTCACTTCACTTTGCCTACTACGTAAGAAGACCTATAAACTTGATTTTAGGTAGTATAATTCTTTTAAGTAATAGGATCAATAGGGCCAAATTATAAGACTGGCAAAGAAAAGCAAAAGAAATCCTAATAGTTAATATTTGAAAAGAGATCCGAGGCCTCATAGAATCCCTATTAGCATTAAGGAAGAGCTTAACGAAGATTAAAGACGAAAAAACCTCTATTTCTCCTGCGCTTTATTGCTGGTGGGTTGCATAGAGCTGACGAAGCCAGAGAAATTGAGAGAAGCTTAGATTACATGGCTTCAAGGGTAAATGCGACCAGACCTTCACTTCACTTTGGTAAACGAACGCAAAATCAGATTGACTAGATTTTTTAATGACGGCTAGTTGAGGTACTAGGAATAGGCTTGAGAGCCTTACAAGTCTGAAAACCCTAGGTAAAGAAAAGTGTGCGGGTAGGCAAGGTATAGCGGGGCATCTAGGGTTACGCCTTCACTTCGATTTTCCACGCGAACTCAGAGTCCGGCTGACTGGATTTCTCAATGACAGCTGATTGAGGCAATGAAGAGATATTTGATAGCCATAAAAGTCCGGAGAAACTTATCCAAAAATAAATCGTGAGGGTGGGGAAGGTAGGGTATCTGGGGCTGCGCCTTCACTCCACTTCACTTTGCCAAACGAACGCAAACTCCGGATGACTAGATTCTTTACTAGCGGCGAATCAAGGCACGAAAAAGAAAATAGAAAGCCTTAAAAGTTTGGAGAACCCTAGGCAAAAACTTTGCGTGGGTTGATAAGGTGGTATAACGGGGTGTTCGCCATAGCGCCTTCACTTCAGTTTGCTAAGCGAAGGGGAACTCTGACAGACTAGGTTCTTCTAACATAGTTAATTTAGTCATGAAAGATAGACCAGAGGGATTTGAAAGCCTGGAGAACCTTAGGCAAAAAGTTTGCGCGGCTTAGTAAGGTGGTGGAGCGGGGTGTCGGTGGTGGCGCCTTTACTTGAGTTTGCTAAACGAACGCAAGCTCCGACCGATTATATTCTTTAAATATAGCTAAAAGGGCCATTGAAGAGATGTTGCAGAGATTTAGAAGCCTAGAAAGCCTATGCAAAAAGTTTGCGCTTATTAGTAAGGCGATGTTATGGTTATACCTTCACTTCAGTTTGCTAAGCCAAAGCGAACTTTGCCTATTTTTATCTTTCGTTTCTAATTAAATAATGCTCTTAGGAGTCTTTGTAAGGAGTTGCAAGCTCGAGAAACACGAAGAAAAAAATTGCGAGGGTAAGCAAGGTAGTGTAATTAACCGGGTGTGAAAGTATATCTTCACTTTGCCAAGCGAAGGCGAACGTTGCCCACCTTAATCTTATGGCTATAGTTAGATAAGACACTTAGAATTCCTCAAAAGGAGTTGCAAGCTTTGCAAACGCGGAGAAGAGTTTGCACGGGTTGGTAAGGTAGTTTAGCGGGGTATTTGTGGTAATGCCTTCACTTCAGTTTGCCAAGCGAAGGCGAACTTTGCCTATTTTTATCTTTCGTTTCTGATCAGATAACGCTCTTAAGATTCTTCGCAAAGAGTTGCAAGCTCGAGAGACAAGGAGAAGAAAATTGCGAGGGTGAGCAAGGTGGCGTAATTAACCGGGTGTGAAAGTATACCTTCACTTGAGTTTGCTAAGTGATGGTGAACTTTGCCAAGTTTAATATTCTGGTTATGGTTAGATAATATACAGAGGATTAAGTAATAGGAGTTGCAAGCTCGAGAAATACCGAGAAAAAAATTGCGAGGGTGAGCAAAGTGGTGTGACCGAGTGTAAAAGCATACCTTCACTTGAGTTTGCTAAGTGATGGCGAACTTTGCCTAGTTTAATATTCTGGTTATAGTTAGATAATATATTGAAGACTAAGTAATAGGAGTTGCAAGCTCAAAAACATAGAGAAAAATATTGCGTAGGCGAGCAAGATGGTGTGATAGGTTGTATACCGCTATACATTCACTTGAGTTTGCTAAGCGAATGTAAACTCCTTTTGCTTCGTTCTTTGGCTTAGAGCTAAATAGCACCCTTAAGAGCTAGGGAAAGGAGTTGCAAGCTCGAGAAACACGGAGAAGAAAATTGCGAGAGGTGCAAACAAATGAATATTCGCGTGATTATCCAGGATTCATGCCATCGGAAGACCTTTCAACTTACCCCCCTTCAAGACAGAACTCTCAGATGCACTTTAATCCAAAGCCTCGTACTACACGCCGCCCTCACGATAGATGGCCACACATTCCGGATCCGTCGTATTGCTTTGGATTTTTAGATTCGAAGGGATGCTTGATGAATTCTCAGGTAGGATTTATAAGGAGGTTCTACTACTAAAATAAAGATCTATGTAAGGGGAAATAAAACCCGACCACAAACGCATACGGGGTACTCTATTTTAAGGGGGGAAGGGGGATTCCTTATTCTCCCTAGGTTACCCGGAGAAAATTTCAAGGTTACCCCGCCTCACCAAGAGTAGCACCCTCACAGGATAAGACTACAGCCAGGGTATTTAGACCCTGCTTTGAAAGAACGCGACCCCACCTTAACCGGATTAGGAGGGAATCGTTGGATCGGCCATATTAGTGCCATATAAATCGAGTTGCTTTCGGGAATGATAAAACGGGCGAAACTAGAAATTTTGTACGTATTCTTAGCTTAGCACGTCACTGTAGCCTCTGGGAGCTCTAAGGTTTAAACCTTCTGACGTAAATAATAAAACAAACAAAACAAACAAACCGCCCCACCTAGATTATGATACCCGGCGATTCTTATTCTCATTCACTTACCCGGAGATCAAAAAAATAAATTTCTTCGAGGCCTATTCTTGCCAGATTACCCGGAGATTCAGGTGCTTGAGATATTATTTACTAGAAGCCATTGGGAATTCAGGAGGGATGCTTCGAGAAGAATTGTTAGTTTCATGTGGTTCAAAATGTAAGTGATGGCACAACTCTATGTCACTCTACGAGATCCTCGGTGTATGAACTTCATCAATTGCCTCGACACGATTTTTAGAACGATCCACCTGCACCTCCCCTTACCCGCCTGCAACGAACTTGGCACATCGAACCCCTTCTTTTCAATTCGGGGACACCAAGAAATACGACCAAGCAAGCTTGCGAGAGATTACGATGATGTTTTGAACGTAAAAACTTTTTTTTTGCTACGATTGAAGAATAGAGAAGGTGCAAGTGTTGTTGATTGAAGCGAAGGTCTGAGTATCAACTATCACTTAAGAACCACCTTCTCAAACCCATCCTTCCCCTCTCCCTCATCCTCATCCTCATCCTTAAAAGCCCCCTCAACCAAGGCCCCCTCCTTCTCCCCCTTCTTTCCCTTCCCCTTCTTCCAACCCCCCCTGCGCACAGCAACCACAGCCCACCCAACCAGAATGCTCATCACCAGCGCAAAAAGCAACACCACACACTCATCCGTATAACGGCCTGCTTCCCATGCACCCCCAGCTAGCGCATTTCCACCAACAGCACTAGGCTCTCCTCCAGCCGTCAAAGTCTTGGTGATGGTAACGACAGTGGGCATCCCTCGAACCTCCAAAGTCTCAGTCTCAGTGGCAACATCACTATCCGCGTCCGAAGCAGTCGAAGCAGCTCCCGAGGTCGTGGCAGTGGCCTTGCCCGAGACGGCGATCGAGGCGCACATTTCCCGGTGTTCCTTTCTCTTGTTGCATTTGCCTTCTTTTTGGATCCAGCAGCAGGGCCACCAGTAGCAGTAGTAAAGACCGTGACACATTGTTGCGGTGGGTGGGTGGGTGGGTGTTCTGGCGTATGAAAACGATTGTGATGAAGGAAGGATGGCGAAAGATTGTGGAAGGTGATCTGCGAAGGCCGGTTGATGAATTTGCTTGATGGTTGAAGGAATGTAAAGAAGGGAACAAGGGGGGGTATTTAATAAGAATCTGCGAGCGGGTTTCCTGGTTTCGTCAGAGCGACAGTCCTCATCATCTCAAAATTCAGAGCCATCCAACGACGCCGCCAGATATGAAAATCAGCGACAATGATCATCTGAAATCTGCAATCAAGGAAAAAATTCAAAATCGAAGCCTAGAATCCAAGAAGTTGGCCGTGACACTACTAGCAGATCCCATCATACCATCAACACAGCGGATCCAGACTCTCTCTCCAGACTTGATCATAGGCCTAGCCACCTCTCCTTGGTTGACTAAGTCTAATTCATCCACTTTCGTCTCAATACAGCATGCGTCGTGCTGATACTGGTGAAAAGGTCGAGTGTCATGGTAATTTGACACCTGTCAACAGGGGGTCGCGATTAATGTGCCGCTCGTCATAAATCTAGATGGCAGTCCATGGAACCAAGTATTCTAGTCACCTTTGACGTATCGAGAAAAGGCACCAAGCTACCTATAGGTAGCGCGACCACTACCGCGACTCCACGAAAGCTTCCCAAATTGACCCGGCCAAAATTTCAGGAAGCTACCGCATGAAACATCAGAATACAGAAAACAGAGCTTCAAATCTGACCAGAAAGCAATGCTCGAATCTGGAAAGGAATGCGTGTTTCTTCGAGAAAAGCAAGTCTATCATACCCTAGCCATATCTCATCTGGAGTGACAAATCTGGTATCATATCCGATCAAATGCAAAATCATCTTTAAACAAATCCCACTAACGCCGCTCACTCCCATATGCTATACTTGCGCCATCCTAATGCAACGATACGCCGTCGCTAGAGTAGATCATCTTGCAGTTGTTCACTGCTTCGGTTCGCTTTCGGTTCCCCATCGCTTAGCCTCGTCACCTTGAGCCCAGTCTCGTTCGACATAGCCCAAGTCCTTCTTGACCTTTTGAACCGTAGCTTTATCGCCGGTGTTTTTGCCTACGTTGTCGCTGATTTTGATTGCAGAGTTGCCGGCTGCTGAATCTAGCTTAATGACAATGTTGAGGGGCGTTGATTTGGTGCCGGTTGTGGCGTGCACAAAATCGTTGGTGAAGAAGGTTCCGACGCCAAATGTGGTGTTGAAGCCAGCATCATCTGAAATTTTCTTGTATTCAAGGCAAAGTTCAATGTTGAGAGAATCGGAAAAGACGATTGTTTTTTGATCAGTAATCCCTTGTTTGTCATAAAATTCTCGCATCATCTTGACAAAGTTGGCCGGATCTCCGGAGTCTTGACGAACACCAGTAAAGACTTGAGCGTAAGTTTTGGTTTTCCGCTCCTTCACCTCTGTCAATGCATTTGAATTTGCATTTTCACGAGACGTCAGCTCCTCGACCGGTATGATTGGCTCACCAAAGGCTTTCAGAAAAATGGGGGTTCCAAAGGTATCCGTGAGAGCAACCCCAAGCACACCTTCTCCGAAACACCCAACCCAGTAGCTCAAGGCTGTAGTCGTGGCATTATTGTAATCGCCGGTGATAGCTGCAACGCCCATAAACCATTCATGCGCAACAGTACCAATTGGAGGTATGCCAAATCTCATCGCAAGATGGACGTTACTTGTACCGGAGATCTTGCCCGGCAATCCTGTCTTCTCGCCCTCCTTTCTTGCCTTGACGAGCCCACGGAAAACCAATGCTTGGGTGTGATAATCTCTTCGTCTTCTAGTACCAAATTCCGAGACTACGCAGCCTGCCTCAAGCAAACGCATGCCCTTACCATACGCCTTATCTTCTTGCCCATCATATGTCCAATCGGTGTCCATGAATTTGAAGTAGGCCTCACTTGTCAAGGCAAGAAGAGGAATTTCGTAGAGAATCGTTTCCACCCATAGCCCTTTGATGGCAAGAGAGACCTCTCCAATATCTTCATCACTCCCGGTATCATTTTCGGGTACGAAAGAGGCTTCAATCTGCTCGCGCGGGTTGAGTCGGAACTCCTTGAGGAAATCGAGATAAGGCTTGTTCAGGTAGGTGCATGTGGTTTGCAAAAAGCGAAGCTCGTCATTGGATAGGGCAATGTTCCCCAATTCTGCCAATCATGAGTCACTGAATGCGTGGGGGGTCCGATTACCAACTGTTGATTTGGATTTGAAGCCAGCGAAATGCCGCTCTAGACAGCTTCTTCTCGGGCGTTCTATTGTGGAACGCGTAGGAGACGTGGATTTTGGGAAAGTATTTCAAGACGGCGCATTGCATTGTCAACTTGTAGAGATCCGTATCGAGGAAAGAGATGACCCCCTCGGGGAATGGATTGGAGCCTACGAAGTCCATGGTGAAAGTGGTACGACGGAAGAGCGGTCTTGACGATTGAGGAGGAAAGTGAGAATGAAGCAAAGAGAGGAGAACAATGAAGGGGTTGGCTTCCTTTTGAAGAGTGGGATCGTTGTGTCTTACTGGTCCTCCGACACGCGTTCTCCTGGTGGGCGTGATTCAGAGAGGATTCTGTAGAGGGGCATTCACCGATTTCGAAGCAAAGCGCAAGCGCGAACGCAACGCAAAGCACAAAGCCAGGACAAGGCTGCGAGCGCATACCCCACTACCCGTGATCGGCGTTTAGATGGAGGGGCTGATTAGTCATCATGCATCTGAAACGCAAAAAAGGTGATTACATTCTCGGAAAGCTTTTGCAAAACATCACATCAGAACATTTTGTCACTGTCTGTACGAAGATCCGCTGGCCAATCATAGGGGCCAGCCCCCAAACCCCCGTAGCTCGCTGCGCTCGAGAAACGAAGATATTCACCCCATACCGGTATCAAAGATGCGAACCCTGCAGCCTCCACGGCAGTGGCCTCCGGAGGACCAGCGGAACGTCATGGTATTAATCTTTGGTTTTCATAGGGGCCAATGTCCCACACCCCATTGCTCGCTGCGCTTGAGAAACAAAATACTTGACGTCCCGAATCAGGATATGCTGGGCTTCCTCATGACCATGAGATTCTGGAAGAAGGATGGAAAGAAAGGTGTAAATTACAAATACTTGTCATTTTTCGGCACCAGCCGCGATCAAATATGGAGCGACTTCTCCTCGAACATGTCTACTGGACAAGGCATATCTACTCAGGAAGCCATCCATCGCATGCAAAATATACATGCCAAAGGATTATTAGACTGCGTCACAGAGCTACCAGTAATCCTACGATTCAAACAATGCGACGCTCAAGAGTTCACACGCTGGGACCTTATGCCGGAAATACCATGCTCGAATACCTCGAGGGCTTCCATACGCTGAATCACGTTACTATTATTCACATTACCATCGTTGCTCGTAAAAGTAGCAAGAAAGCTAGGTACTTGACAGCAGCGCAGTTCGGGGATAGACTATTTGCGGTTTCAGACTAACTCCAAAGCAATTTTTTTCTCTTTACTCTCTTCATTTCTACATGAAACCTTAGATTCCAATGACTTTCCAATGCTTCTATCATAAAACTTAGAGTCGTAGGGATAGCGAAAAGCTCATATAAGAAGGTTAACAACCACCCAAATCCCAAGCAATTCTTTTCCCGTGCTTTTCTTTCTCCCTGCATATAATCCTGGACTCTAGATACTTATATTCTGAAGTTCCAAGTCGTAGGGTTTAATGTGCGGCAGCGAAAAGCTCATATCATCATATCGGAAGAAGAGCCGCTCAAATCCAAGGGAATCTTTTTCTCTTGATTTTCTTCGTCTCTACATACAACCCTTGATTCTCAAGACTTTCTAGTGCTTAAATCTAAAATATTGAGGCTGTAGAGGCTACGATGCAAGGGAAAAAAGTAACGTATAAAACAGGCTCGAGAATTCTAAAGATCTGTAGGCCAATCTTTTTCTCCCAGTTTCTCCCTCTTCTACATACAACCCTGGATTCCAATGACTGTCCAACACTTACATTCTAAAATTCGAAGTCGTAGAGGTCACAACACAGCTGAAAAAGGGATATATACAACAGACTCGAGAATCCCAAAGATCCGCACTAATCCTTTTCTCCTAGTTTCTCCATCTTCTACATACAACAATCTATTCTAACACTCACCAAGTGCTCTAGTAACCAATAAGAGTGTCGGCAAAGCGAAAATAGCGGTAGCAAAAAGTATTCCTAAGATAGACTCAAAAGTCAAGGACGTTTTTTTGGGCTTGGGTTTAATCACTTTCTCCTAGTTTCTCAATCTTCTACATACAACAATCTATTCTAACACTCACCGAATACTCTAGTGACCAATAAGAGTGTCGGCAAAGCGAAAAACGCGGTAGAAAAAGGTGTTCATAGGATAGACTCAGAAATCACAAAAGTCGAAGGCAAACTTTTTGCCTTGGGTTCTCAGGCTTGAGTACGCAATGGCTGCTTTTGTTAGATGTGAATTGTTGGAATTATAAAAATGGGCCTTGTATGCTTTTGTATACGGTAGGGAAGGGGAGGTTTTGATGATGTGGCATTTGTCGGCAAACAACTAATCCCTGGCAAATTATTTCTCTTTGTTTTACAAGATTTCTTTTTTATACCGTGGGATACTAATTCCTTGAACTGTCAAGATCCTGAAAATTGTGTTTGTAGACCCTTATACGCGATAAGCAAAGGAAATATCCATAACGTCGCATAAATTTTCCGGCAAACAACCAACCCCCGCAAAAACTTTCTCTTCCTTTGGCACAATTTGTTTTTAGACCATGAGATACAAAGGTCTTAAAGTAGTTAAATCCTGAAAACGGCCTTCTGCGCGGTGGCAAGAATGAAGTGTCAATATGATACCTGCCTGACTACTGGTACTGGGAAATTCTTTTGGCATCGTCTAGTAAGATTGCGACTTAGTTCATTAAATGTAATTTCTTTGAAGTGTTCAAGGCTCTAACATTGAGCTTGTAGGTTTTCTTGCGCGGGAGGCAAAAGGAGATGGTGATGATGCAATATCCGCCAGTGCTTTTCAGTAACTTCTTACGCAATATTTTTGCTTTGCACTGAAGAGATTGCGATCCCGAATATTGAATACTATCATTTCAAAGTATTCGAGCACCAAGAAGCAAGTCTGTAGGTCTTCTTTTGCGGTGGGCAAAAGCCGGCGTGATATTGCCAGTGCTTTTCAGTAACTTGCTACGCAATTTTTTTGCTTTGCACTGAAGATATTGGGATTTCAATGATTAACTGCCATTGTTTCAAAGTATCCGATTAATGAGAATTGGGTTTGTAGATCTTTTTGCGCGACAGGCAAAAGGATTGGTGATGACCGGTGCTTCGACAACCTTCTGCGCAATTTCTTTGCTTTACCCTAAAGCCATCCCAATCTCATACCACTATTTCAAGCTATTCCATGCCCAAGTTTTGAGCTTATAAGTCTTTTTGCACAACAGGCAAAGTGGAGTGTTGGCGGGGAATTCGCTTAAGACCTGACTACCCCTTGCTCGGATTGACGCTCGGGCTGAGAGTTGTATGGTTGATTACTTTCATATAATTGGCTGTCGGAATGGTTATTTTTGATAGCAGGCTGATAGCGTTGTGAGTATGTATTCACAGAACTTGTGATGGATGCTAATATTTTAAGAAAGAGCCAAACCCATAATTTCCTACGTCGGAGAAGATACTAACAGTAACCCCCCCAAACGCCCACATAAACGAACCTACTCAGCAAGCTCGTAATACCATACACCTGAAAGGCTCAAGACGCAGCTTAAATATCCACACAATCACAATCCAACCCCATCTTCCCCTCCCCATCCCCCTCCCCATCCCAAATCTCATCCCCCCAAACCCCCCAGAATTCAGATTAACAGTCCAACAAACCGGCCTCATCGACGCCATTCTCATCTCAGGAATCCCATTCCAATCCCTTCCAGTATTTCCCTTTTCTCCCTAAGAATCGTTGTTGCTCATTCCAAGTCCTTTGTACCCTTCCCCATTCCATGTCGATATTTGGTAATGAGAAAGGACGGGGAAGTTCCGAGCTAGCTCGAAGACTCTCAAAACGTATGAGATGCCGCGAGATAAGACTTGCGAAGATATATCGGATGAAGGCGTTAGTCGAGGGGATATTACTAGAGCCGAACTCATCACCTAGCCCAGGGTCCTCCACAGGGGATTGTATTACCCGTGCAGTACAGAGAATTTGAGCGGTTGTTCGAGAACCCAGAGGACATCAGTGCCCTCCCA
>QYAP01000752.1:0-17267 GCA_003988905.1 Hymenotorrendiella dingleyae
GATTTGTTGTAGTTAATTTATTCAAGTTTGAAGTTTTGTGCCAAGGAAAAGTGGTCGACTCGGTGATATGGCCGACTCGCTGATAAACCACGTTATATCATTTATATAATCTTCTTTTATATAAAAAAACGATAATAAAATTATTCTTATTATATAAAAATTAATATTAACTTAATATCACCTTTATAAATATTAAAATTAAACGCTTTTTATTATTTAGATTAAGAAATATTATAATTTAATTTAAACCTAATATATATATTTATAAATAAAGAAAGAGAGATTTAATTAAATAAAAAGAGAAAAAGAAGGCGAAAAAGGAATATAAAAAAAAAGTGAATAGAATAAGAATAGGATATAAGAAGAAAGCGGAACGATTAATATAAACGTCGTAATTAATAGATAGCTTAAATTAGGATGATTTTAATGATTTTAATAATATTAAATAATTTTTAATTTTTGAATATATAATATTATAAATTTATACCAAAACCTTAATTTATATTAATTGTAAAAGCTTTAAAAAGTTACGAAAATTATATTTAAAGGTAGTATCTAAAGTTATGTATGATTATCTAATTTGTATGGGTGAGCCTAATAAAACCGATAGCCGAGGCCAAGACTTTATGCTTAAAGCGAAGGAATATTTCCTTAAGGCGAGGGATATTATTCTAAGAAGTTCCCTCGCCTTAAGACGACCGCCGTAGGGCTCTCAATTTCATGGGGTCAGGGAGACACCCTTCTGAAGATAATCGGAGCAGCGGACCCACACCGTACGAGCCAGTGAAGCATAAAACGGATCATCCTCACCAAAGACCTGAGCAGCGTAAATATCCCCAAGCAGAAACTTGGAGTTTTACAAGTTCAAATAATTCATTTCTACAGGAGAAGGCGGGGCTGACAGTGAGCCAGCTCCTTGACGGTCTAGATACTCTTGCCTCCCCGCCCATTCCAGGCAAATTTGAAAATCACCCAGTTACCTCCGGACAATATGACATATTAGGTCGAGTACAGACCTTCGAAGAAAGGAGGCAATTTGCTGCGATAGGGGAACTGACGGAAAACCAGCGACTGGAGTTGAAAAAGCTGAGGGAATTACTGGGCAGAAATGCTACAGGGGATAGAGCGCCTACAGAGAGTGAAACATCTGAAAAGATTTCTCTAGTGCTCAAAAATGAAAACTACACTGAGTGCGAAACGGAAAAGTATCTGGGCACAGAGTCAGCCGGTTGGAAAACCCAAATCCGAGACGAAGCAGTATGCCGAGAAGAAAGGAGATATGAAGCCGAGGTGGCTGCCGTTGAGGCTGCATATACGTCGAAGGAAAGGAGTCTGAAAGAGGAGATCGAAATACATCAGTTCAGGCTCAAGGAAGAGCTGGCGAGAATGAAATTGTGCTCAGGAAGGGCTTAGCGATGACTATGATGACTAGGATAACGAATCCCCATTCTTCTATCCTGTCCTAAAAAGTCTGTCTGATGCTGCCCTAAGAACATATTGGGGAAATCCAGTATTCGGGCCCCATTCGCCAAAGTACACCAACCCTACAAATCTTCCTGTCTTAGAATCCTGCAGACTTCGGGTACTCCTATTCTAGCGAAAGCACTCTTTCCAAACCATTGATTTGAACAATATTAGATACCGTTCATTCGTGGTAGAAGTACGAAGCGGTTATTCATACGTTGAGTCCCTGCCGACCTCAAAAAAGGTGCAGGAAATTGCCGTATTATTTTTTGGGAACTTTACGGTAATTATCCCTCTCCTTTCAAATATCAATTTTCTGTTTCCTTTTATTATCTGTGCGAGATTTAAATTTACGATGATTTAGAGAGAAGTGTCTCTCTTACCCCTGTGGCGGCTCGGTGGCCCCCCTGATTAGCCGAGAGCTTGGCAGGACGCACCAAAAACACTACACTTCAAGATATATCCCCTCTCCGAACCTACAGTCTGGTCCTCTTCACTCTATTATTTCATTACTTGAGTACTCACCCTTAAACCCCATCATCTATGACACTCAAGCTCCGCCCTTGTTTTAAACAGGCCAAAGTTCAACTTTCTTAGATAAAATCGCAATGACGGCTTATGTGCAGAAGCAATGTGGGTGGATATGACATTCGCGGACAGCATATTATCTACTGGATGGGTATATTCTGGGAGATTCGAGAGCTTAAATTCCGCCATTGCGCACCTCCAGAATGGCATCTATCTCGTAACCCTATGCAGATACAGCCGATATTCCCCTCTAATACAACAATCTAGGATTTTTTTAGCACATAACCTTCCGTTTAGTCAGAAATTCACACAGAAATTTTTTCCTCTTACCCCATGAGCAACATATCGCTGTCACTAATGGCATTTACATTTTATGTGAGACTATAATGACAGCGAGATGCTTTTCGGCAGTAAAATGCTTTGGCTAACCTTCACACCTGCCATGGCAATTCTGCAATGATTCTGTGAGACTAATTTTGAGTTGCAGAACCCTTTGATGAGTCGAGCCGGGTGTGATGATAGAAATACTTGGAGTTGGAATTGTCTTTCAACGAGGCCTATTATTCGCCGGCCAATTTTCAAAGCTTATTGTGCGTGAAAGGATGGAAAGAGGGGCATGTTTAAATATAGACTACATTGTGAGCGAAAAAATGTGGATTGTCAAGGATTTAGTTGTTGGTTTCACAAGGGATGCCGATTTGACCACTGGTTGTATGATTGTAGTTCTTATTTTCATTAAAACTTAAATGAACCAAGGCTATCCATACAGTATTTTTCAAGAAGGAAAATATCTAGCCCTTTCTTGAGAAGTTGGTGGGCATATGTTGCCCATTTCAAAGTGAGGATTTTGGAGGTCCCCTCGTCCCCAGAATTGTCAATAGATCAGTGAGTGAATAGAATAATTCCCAGCCACCGCAATTCACCTCCTTTAGTGCTGTGTTATATAAGGTCTCCTTAGCACCTCTAACACAGGCTATCGCTACCTCATCCCAGAATCAACATTCAATGTGCTGTGCTATGCGCCATCAAGACCCCCACGAGCAGCACCCGATATTCGAGAGCACAGTTGCCACTTCCAAAAAATCTCATAATGTTGCAGCAGCCAAACTGCAAAACTTTATCTCACCCATACTCGGCTTATGAACGAGATATAAGCTCAGTTGCCACTTCCAAGCAATCTCTTATTGTAGAGCCACCCCAAACGCAAAACTTCATCTCACCCATACTTGACTTCTGAACGAAATACAGTAGCAACGGTGGTAAGGTGGTTTTCGGTAGCAAGATCAAGACCATTTTATTCACAGGTCAAGTCCACCTTCTGCCGATAAGTAGATACTTTAGCATTTTTGACTGAGATTTTGGTTTGTGATAAATTCGACTTTCCGACTGCCAAACAAGAATTGACACTCTTTTTTCCGGTATGGAAATTGAACGCGCGAGCGCCTGTACATCCGTTTAACATTCTTTTGCTCGTTGTGGTTTGGTCTATTTATGGAAAGGGGGCCCAACGAGGTAAAACATTGTTGTGTATATCCGTAGCTACTTGCTATCTGTATGGAAGGTGGCGACTGGAGAAGTGGAAAGAGGAAACGAAAGGAAGAAATTTCGGTAATTAACAGTCAGTACCTTGTCCAATAATTAAGAATGCTGAAGTGTTACAACCAAGTCTAGTGACCCTCATAAGATTCAAGTCCATGCTCTCACAACGAGAAGAGATTCATGAAGAAAAGAAATTGTGTTAAAAATAAAAAATGCAGCACCAAGATTGATGATAATGAGAAAGAAAGCATAATGGACGAGTCCGAGTTCTCTATAGTTTTCCCCCTTGCTTCATAATCAGAACGTTGAGTATACGAACACGTTCTCCTCCCCCATAAATTTAATTCGCTTTGTTGTTGGATAATACCTAGGTACACCCGACACATTGGTAATCTTCCACTACGCCGGAGACGGCTCGATGATTTGCAAGACTCTCAACCACAAATATTTGTATTTCGGGAGGTTATGCAACTTTACCTTACGCAAACTTCCAACCCAGCTCCAATCCAATAAATTTGAATACCCCGCTGCACCACCAAAAATCCCCTCTGCTACCGAAATTTTTCTCGCTACCGTTTTGAAAACTCGCAGGATTTCAATTCGGCAGAACAAAATGAGCTGTGTCGAAGGGAAGAGAGTGAATTCGGTGTTCTACCGTAGGTAACATGTGCTGCTGGGGTAGCAAGACGGGCCCGACGAAGGACATGGAAGTTTTCTGCTGCTGGGTCAGCGACTGGGACGACTGGTGCTGGGGCCGGAGCCGCACGATTTGTTATCCCAATTTTCGAGACTCGGGTGGCATTTCATTCTTTTATAGGCAATATTGGTCCTTCGGCTTGTGTACGATATCTAACCACGTTTTCCCTCGGAGATGTCGAAGCTTAAAACTTAGATGCTGTATTTCTTATTTCTCATTAGCATCGTTGAAAACTCTAGATATCTGGCCCAATACAACTCTACAATGGTGTCTGCAAGTAAATTATTCTCACTTATTGTTTCAAATAACTTTCTGGTCACAGAAGATGGCTAAGTTAAAAACTCCCCGGTTTATTGCGAAGTGTTGCATCCACCTATATCTAAGGCCCTCCAATCCGAGAGTTTAAAACGCCGATTGAATACAATTCCATTTTTGAAGAAGAGAGGTGACTATTCAGATCTACGACCAAAAATTCTCGAGAATAAAAACGAGAGCTATTTCAATCGAGTTAGTTCAGCGCCAAATCAGTTGAGAAACATGAAACTTTGAGATTTCTCGGACAACATTAACCACCAGCTGTTTCTACCTCATTGCAAGGCCATAATCAAATAGAATGATTTACTCTTTATCCTTTTATGACAAGGGAGTGAATATGCATATACGTTTACAGAGATACGGGGTATTCGAGAAAGAGAATTTTATCACCGAAAAATATCTCACTGCCATTTCCCTCGGTGTTCAGCAAAATGCTACCTATCTGGCAAAATGGTCATGTCTGATCCATCAATAGATACCTCCAGCTCCCCTTCGTATGGATTGCGGAGCAATAGTGTGCGCAGGGTTTAATTTATGTTGAGGTTGTTGAGAAAAGTATCCTCGACCACTCTTGCTCCACTTCGCAACCACAACCGCACTCTTTTGAAGGTGGCGTTGATACTTGGATTACCCTTTCCTTCTCACCACTAGAAATCGGTGTTCCTAGATGTGAATCTTACCACTTTCCTTTAGTCGGCTATTTATTGATGGCCAAATATCCAATGAGGAGTTCTAAACCGATTCTCCTGTTGGGATGAAGGACTGCAAAATTGACTTTAAAAATCACCGCAGCATAAAACACTGATTCTCAAACCCTGCGTTTCTTACAATTACGCCTACAAAATTCCTTAATAAACTCCTCCCAAACACGCGAAAAAGAACTTAAAGGACCAACCAACCACATATAAAACAAATACCCTAAATATTAAACCTTCACAAGATAACGAATACGCTCCTTAAAGTCCGAAAACCCAAGGCTACTCTTATTTTTCATGATATGAGAGTAGAGGGACTATAGGGCAATCAGGGATACAAGATTCAAAAACGGGTTATTAAAAAAATTGAATATGTATGGAGTATATAACAAGAGAATTAAGCAGAATTCGAGATAAGATGAAAATATTTACCACCGAAACCCAACTCACCACCATCCCTTCTTCTCCCACTCCCCCCCCCCCTTTTTTTTTTATCTAGCAACCAACTTCCAACCACTATCAAAAACATATTTCCACTTTCCAACAAATAACTTAATCAAACCAAACAAATCTACTCAGAGAAGCTTCGGAACTCGCTTCCAACACATGGGTAGTACCAGTAACTGGAAGAATCTCCCATAGCCGTTATTAGTCTATTGGCCTGGTAATGCTTGTGGTATTTAATTGGCTTTTGCTTGTAGTATTGTTTGGAGAGAGAGAGAGAGAGAGAGAGAGAGAGTTGTATATAGTTAAGTACTGGGTTGGTTTGGGTAAGGGAATATCCTATTGGGTAAGAAGTGATGACAAGGACGGAGGTAAATGGGGAAGTTTATACTAGCTTAAATATATGAATTGCCAATCAACGCTCATATAATAAAGCAACTCAAAAACACACCTAATATTCCCTTCCACCCTCATCCACCTTCAAAATCCGTATCAAGAATCAGGTTGCAGGCCCTATATTTACTCTTCGTCATACAGAGAGTCAACCATAACTCGTCAGACCCGGTGGACGCTGTATGATCATATGGGATTGGTGGAAGCGGAGAAACTTCAGCAAAAGATCATTGACGAGTCTCGCAATACACATTGAAGCAAATTGCCACAGAGCGAAGTGAATATGAAAATACGCGTGAAATACATGAGCATATCCGAGAATCTAAAATTTGCTACCGAAGAATATCCTACTACCGAAACACGATTTATCACCGTTTCTCACTCTCCCAACAATCTCTTTCCCCACCTTCTTGTAAACTGCCAATCCAAGGTTAATTTTTCTCAGATCAAGCATCCAAAGCAAACCAGCAGAAACTTCCTCACGGTTTTTCGATCGGGCCCCCAAAACCGCAACCGCATGAAATGGGTAACTGTTGTTGCCCCTAGTACTATGGTTAATCTATTAGTGAGGTGCTGCTTGTGGTATTTAACTACATCTCGGCGTCTCGCTCCAGGTAGTGACTCATAACGTATAGACTTGATGATGAGTATTGGAATACGAGACCCCCCTTTTCTCCCGTTTTCATCTTCTTAATTCTCTTTGAGGGTTGGTAAATGGAGGTTAAAATAAGAGATATTTTAAAAACGGTGTATTTCAGTCTTAATTCTCTCTGGTATAATGAAGGCCGACATGGGAGAGAGGGTGTGGTTTTGTAGATCAATTAACGCGGTAATGGTTCTCTTGATATCTGAATTGTAAAATGAGACGCTGATATAATACAGAACTGCTCTCTACTCTCAAAAGCTCAAAACCCACCACCTCACCCTCCCCCCCTAATCCAACTTCAGCACATCCACCGGCCCAATAGCCCCCACAAGCTTCTCCCCATGCGCCGCAGCAAGCTGCCCACGATCCGCCACCAGCACCGTCCCATTAACAGCCCTCCCCCAATCACTCACCAAGAAAACGCCCGCATCGGCAATCTCCTCCGGCTGCAGCAACGTCTCGTAATAATAACGTCCCTCCTGACTCCCGGACGCCTTCCACAGATTCTTAAAATCCTCACCGGGAACCACACTAGGATCGAGGGGCATAGAATAAGGCTGAGAGGAGGAAGAGGAGGGCGAGAAGGAGGTTGTGAGGATGGAGGTTTGGACGGCGCCCGGGGCCAGGCCGCAGACGCGGACGTGGGAGGCGGCGAGTTGGACGGAGCCCGAGGCTACGAGGCCGTTTACGGCGGCTTTGGCGGTTGCTGGTTCTTTTTAGCTTTCTTTTTCCATGTGGAGAAGAAGGGGGGGGTGTTTAGAGGGAAAGGGGGGATATACGTACTGTATGCTAAATTCCCAAAAGCCCCACTGAAACTACTATTACTACTCGTAACCACAAAACACCCACCTCTCGCCGGCTTCTCTTTCGACACAATCTGCATAGCCTGGGCACTATATCTCAATCCCAGATATGCACTTCTCACCATGACATTCGTGGCTCTATCAAAAGAAGCGGCGTCTAAATCGTTGAGGTTCCTGTTTCCAGTTAGAGAAATCCAAAGCAGAAAAAAGGAACTCACTTCACACTAGCAAACCCCGCATTCGCAAAATAAAAATCAAACCGTCCCCACCGTCTACAAACCTCCTTGATAACCCCCAACGTCTGTTCCTCAGATGCCACATCAAGCAACTTTCCTTCAATAACAGCATCACTTCCACTCGCTGCGACCTCTGCTTGTAGAGAGGCAATATTCGCCAAATTCAAATCACAAGCATAAACCGCCTTAGCACCCGCTCTCGCGAGCGCAAGAACGAGGGAACGGCCGATGCCGTGGGGAGAGCCGGCGCCGGTTACGATGCCGACTTGGTTTTTGACTGAGGGGCCTGTGGAGGACATTTTGCGATGGTTTGTTGTTCGTGGTGAGAAGGCGAGGTGTTTTGATGAATCGGATGAATCGGATTGTCGAGTTTTATTTTCTTCCCAATTCGAAATTCGTACTAGTCCTCACCGTTCCAATTCCGTTCCTTTCCCTTTCTCCTCAAGTGTCCTCGAGACTTATATATCGCCTCCCCTCCTCCCCTGCTCTCCCCCATATTCCAATCTACCAATCTAGCGGAACCCCTGGGAACCCCCCGATGGCTCAAAATGAGTCATCCGAACCCCAAACGAATCACGCTTCATGCCTTGACAGAAAGTGGAGTTTGAAAACAAGGGACGTGAGGCTGAGGTCCCCGCAAAAGCTTAATCAATGCACCATGCAATGTTGAGGCTCTGCGCATACTCGGGCGGGTTCTACGTGAAGGCCGGGCTTGTCTAATTTTTGGTGGTGATTTTTAATCTACCCGGCCCTCACGTAAAACCGGCCCGAGTAAGAGGAAGAGAAGCCAAGACGACGGAAAGTCCGAAACTAGATCACTATTTAAAGACAGAAATATCTTGTACAGAGACACTTTACATCCTCAGCACCCGCCGATTTCCTCCCCAAAAAAAAGAAAAGAGAAACTATAAACCGCGCCAATATAACCACTCAGACGAAGCCGACCACCAGTAGTTTAAGAAGATTGACAATCTTATAAATTCGAGTGTCTTTTTCCGTCGGAGTTCTACGAGCAAAAAGGTGCCGGCTTGAACCGAGGGTTAGCCAGATTGGAAGATTGAAGTCGCGTACCTGAAAGATTATGGAGAAAAGAGTTACACTTTCAGAAGACGTAGGTCCAGGAAACCTTCTGGCAGAACAAGCTCATGATGTGCCACTTGGCAAAGAAGTCACAGTGACAAACTATGACGAAGAAAAGACCAAGCAAAACTCAGAAAAAGAAAGTTCACTAGGACGCAAATCCCCCGATCGCATAGTAACAAACGAGAAGAATTTTGGTTTTTCATTATAAAAGTCCCTACCACAACTTCGGACAATCCTTCGTAACCCTCCACGCCACCAGTCCCCTCCTCCCCACCACCCTACTGATAGTATTCCAAAATCCATCGTCGCCAAAATCCAGATCATCCAGATTCAAATGTCTCTTATATCGCCAGGCCTCCTGGAAATGCAAGCCCGACTTCTTATCCGCGACATATGTATCCAAAAATGTTGCCGACAATGGCGCGATAAGATAAGTTCCCTCCTTTTCTGCCAGATACGCAGTGTCGTTGGTAGATGGCTTATGGCAAGTCGCAAGCGCACCTAATTCTCTCAACATGAGGGACCCCTCCATTCCCATTACATCATGAGTCTTCAACACCTCATTCTTTCCGTTTAAAAGCCATATAGGTGGACTATATGTTTTCCACCAGATTGCGTGTGTCGCATCTGGTTGTTGGCTCAGGAATTCCTGGCCGGGTATTACGCCTCCTTGATGGTACACCCCCATCAGGATGCCAAAAAATAAGTTGAATGCGATCCAGATTCCAGCCCATATTCGCAATTGTATTCGTTTCTTCGGTAATTGTACAGAGGAGAGTAGTAAAGGGATTGAAGGAAGGAGAAACCGAGCTTCTTGGTGTTTGAAGATCGAGAGAACGAAGATTCCTGATATTGCAGAGAACAGGCGTAGAGAGAGGTGTGGCCAGAAGAATAAAAGAAGTGCGGCCGGCCCAATCAACAGGGGAATATTAACGAGTGAGTGTTGATACCATGGGTGCAAGCCATGTGTCGCAAGATTGCTCGGTTGAAGGTTGTAAAGAAGATTATTAAGAGGTGTAATGGTCGGGTGAGAGAACAAGTAAGACCAAGTTACTTGTTGGTCGGTGTAGAATTTCGTATCGAGATATATCGCGATGAAGAGGGCTAAAAGCCCTGCGAGTATTCCGGATACGAGGGAAAATGGTCTGGAAATCAATGGTCAGCAGAGATCTCCCACCACCAAGACGTGTAACTCACTTTTGGATGAAATGGGGTATCAAACGAAGGCCAGGGATGAGCAGAAATGCCGGAAATGTAATCCTGTTAAAAACGCCAAACACAACTACAAAAGCAAGTATAGACGTTGCAAAGAGGGGAGAACGCTGCTGAAAATTAGCATTTCGATACCCAGAATGCGACCCAGACTGTTCCCGTACCTTGCTCTCCACAATCCTTTGAATTAAGACCAGACTCCACGCTACTGCCAAAGTTTCTATCGAATTGGAGAAAGTGTGTGTCTGATAAGTCCAAGTAACATAGGAAGATGCAACCAGCATAACAGCGACCTTTCGATGTCGAGGCGATTGGACTAGCTCATGAATAGCCCAATCCTCCAGCACAAAGCTGAGCAAAAACATCAACACTCGTAGAGTCTTGAATACCGTTTGTGGTGATATGTCTCCATCATTCCCCTTCCCTATCCAGAGCCACCGCAACAGCATCATCGGCAGACCGTAGACTGGCCATAGTGGGAATACGCTTCGTACAGGATCGGTCGAGGTAAATTCCCAAGTCAGTTTGACAGGGTAGCTGAAGATTTGGCCTAGAAGGATTATACCCGTCAGCCAATGAATCGCAACCGAGATATTTAATCATCCAGAAGCTTCAATGTGTCTTTTTTGCGCCCTCTGCTCCCTCCTCCCCCTCGAAAAGTCTCAGGCAGATAAAAAAACCAATGTCGCATCTGCGAAGCTGCAGGCGCATAGAACTCGATCCCTTGAAGTGGAATCAAAAGCGTGGAACTTACCAGCAATGACCTCGGGGCCTTGGAAGTTCTCGTCAGGGTGAAGATAGCTCGGTGATAAGGCGAAATACAAGCGGACAAGAACCAGAGCAAGATATGTGCGCCTCCACATGGTTTTGGGCTATGGAGTTGGCTGAGGGCATCGATAAAGAGGCATCGAAATATGCGGAAGAAGGTAAGATCCAGAGTTCATTTGGGTGGGATGCAAGTGCAACAAAGCCCTTTTGCGCGGTAGTCGAAAGAAAAATATGATGGGAAAGTCAGACGAGAGAACGAAGTCGGTCTTGGGGAAGCCAGTGAGACGCGTTTCTTTTGGGAGTCGGGGTTCAGGGGTGGAAGAAAGGGAAAGGCTGAGGGCGGGCTGACAAGAGAGATTGCGGTTGGATAGAATTGGATGAACCGACATTCCACTCCCCCGTTTTGCAGCTAGAGGCGAGATCTGAGCAGAGGTAGTATAAATACCGAGTAGAAGCCCCTTTCTTGGCGGGATGAGGCTCTAAAGGGTGAGGGGCATGATTGATAGTCTCGCCTTGGAGGGGAAATGGATTGATATTAATTTATTAATACAGTAGGTTGGTCTTGGAATTCCAGCATCTCGTCGGGGAGTCGGTGGTTTGCAGTGTTCCCAACAAAACTGCTGTACGCTCTGTCCAGGGTGGCTGACAAGGCTACCGATAAGGCACGGCACGACACACGCGCCTGCTGATCCCCAGATTGATGCCGTGGGCTCGTACCTCGTGGAGGGTGACGCTCCGCTGGAGGCCATGTCGTGGAGATCTACTCGCTGCGCTCTCTGCCGTGTTCAGCCACGGCTATCTTTCCTTGGATGCTTGTGCTGGAGCATCAAGTATATCCTCATTTTTGGGCGAATGCGGTTGCTTCTCTCGAGCACAGCAGGGGCCAGCTCCATGACGCAATAGCAGTGAACCCTACATTGTAGGTCCACTTGTATTCTCCCCATCCCCTTCTTATCCACAGGAAGCGTCTAGAACGAAAGACCTCGCGGTCACGGCGGTCTCAGAAGATGGCTGCTTGATGTAAAACTGGGGGCTGGACTTAACTATAAGAACATACTGGAGGCTGCCCATCAGGCAGCGCAACTGGAAAAGGAACAGGAGCTCGTATGTTTGTACCGGTGGGAGCTTCTGCCTGATATGTCTGCTGGGTCTACGCGATTCTACCTATATATACGTACAGAAACCCCGTCTTTGGAATTCGCTTGTGAGTCACGCCTGTTTTGATGCGAAAGGAATTTGGGAAATGATAGGTGGATGCGCGATCTATCGTTATGTAGGAACTCGAGATTTGACAGATATGATGGCTGGATGAATCCTCTGCACCTCGGGAGCCATCACTCGGCAGCTTCCCGTGACCTGACAGGGCATTTGGGGGATCCTGCGTATTTGTATTTGCCAACCTTGGAAAGTGCATTATTTCGAAGAATACAATGATTCATTGTTCCCAATACAAACGCCGGGCGATGCTTGTGTAGTGCTTTCTAGAAAATGCAAAAGGAATCCCATTTCTCATAACATGATGCAAGTGAATGTCTCCTAGCTACCTTCTAGCTACCTTGCAGCTGCCTCCGTTTGTCCAAATCGGTATATAAAGTTATTCACTCGGAGCACGAATGAATGTAGATCCTTCTACGGGCTTCCTCCAGGGTCCACAATCCCGTAAACCAAGTCAATGGGCTGGCGCGAATAATAGAACTGTTTGCCCTAGTTCAAGTAAATACGTTGCAGGGAGATTCTTTTTGCTTCTTTGGTTTGGCCGACACAAGGGCATCTGGCAGTGAATCAGTCGGCGCCCATCCAGTCATTGCCGGAAAGGCACTAGCGCGAACGCCAAGCGAAAGATTCAAGGCTGCCAGCGCCGACCGCAACTCTTCAAAAGGGCCTCCACAATCCAGACAAACGGACTCTTTCTTTCTTTCATACAAACCATTCCACCCCGCACTCTACAAAAGAACCCACCATCTCCAACTCTTACATCTTTGACCATCAATCTCCACCACACACAAACACTTGCAATCTCCATACAATACCAAAAATCAAGATGTCTGAAGCCGCCAACGGTCAGATTCTCCTCCTCAGCAATGATGGTGTTACCATCGCGGTCGGTAAGTCGCGCCCTCATCAGATCGGTCGCGCATCGCATCGCGATCTTGCGAACTCGGGACAAAGCTAACAAATCCTACAGAACGCCCAGTTGCCGAACGCAGCATGTTGATCAAGAACATGCTTGAGGATCTCGGGGATGCCGCCATTACCAGCGCCATCCCAATCCCCAATGTAAGCTTTACCCCGCCAACCCGAACTTGACCTTAACTTGACCTTCGATCTCTTGCTAACATCCCGCCCAAAGGTGAACGAGTCGGTCCTCAAGAAGGTCATCGAATGGTGCGACCACCACAAGGGCGACCCCGCTGCTCCTGCCGATGATGATTCCGACTCCCGCAAGAAGACTACGGATATCGAGGAGTGGGACCAGAAGTTTATGCAGGTTGACCAGGAGATGCTCTTCGAGATCATCTTGGTACGTGATTCTGGAATCCTTTCTACCCAACAATTAGACTAATTCTTTCTCAGGCCTCGAACTACTTGGACATCAAGCCTCTTCTCGATGTTGGTTGCAAGACCGTTGCGAACATGATCAAGGGAAAGTCTCCAGAGGAGATCCGCAAGACATTCAACATTACGAATGACTTCACTCCCGAGGAGGAGGAGCAAATCCGCCGCGAGAACGAGTGGGCCGAGGATCGTTAAATCGGCACATTTCGCGATGGTATTCGAGGTGGGGGAACAAGGGTGCCGCATTGGGCCATCTGAAGTACCTACCGTCAACACCACTCGCTCTCTTGCATGAGTAGCATAGGCGCTTCACCACGATGTCCTTTGGCCAGTGAGAACAATACGGTCAGAAGGATAATGACTTTGATACACTGGGTGGTTCCCTTTTAGTATTAGTAGTGCGCAGGACTCTGGGGTCTTTTTTTCATGATTGTATCTGGCATGGCGTTTTCGGGTTACCCAAAGAGGGGTCTACTAGGATCAAGAGATCTTCAGAGCTTCACTTTTGTGACTCTGCATTGTAGATAGTGGACAAAAAACGCGAAACTTGCAATTTATTCCAGTTCACGATGCATGTGATGAAGCTTGGTTTTATCATTTTATAAATGCATAAAGCAAAGGTTACGAACGTAGTGTACGTGATCAAAAATTGAAATCCAAATCCAAATAACTGTATAATCTAAACAATTAATGAACGTAGTAGTAACGAATAAAAATTATAAATATGGTAGAAAGTAGGGGTTGGTAATAGATGTTTTTAAATGAATTAGATAATATTAATTGATTTGAGGATTAAAGAGATAAGTATTAATAAAAGGAAAGAGAGAATAGAAGAGTTAGATTTTTATAATCCTTATCCTTAATTTCTTTATCGATTTTTATTTTTTATTTTATTTTTAATGATTCTTCTTTTTTATAAATATACTTATTTATTCTAATTTATAATATATATAATAAAGCTTAATTTTATTATTTTATTTAATAATAATAGTTTTCCGAATTTATAATTATAATTATATAAATAAATCGAAGGGTTAAAAAAATAAAGTTTTAAAGCTAAATAGAATAAAATTAAATTATAAGAATAAGAGTTTATATATAAATTATTTATTAAATTAGAAAAGCTAAATTATAATATAATAGAGATATCTTTTAATTAAATTAAAAGATTATTTATTAAAGAATTTAATATTTTTTTTAATTAATCTATTATTAATAATATATTAAACGATTCTTTTATAAAAATTATAATTAAAATAGAATATAAAAATATTAATTATTTAAAATCGAATTTTTATTTCTTAAAATATTTATTTTTTAATAAAAAGATTTATTAAAAAATTAAAAAAAGAATAATTATTTAATTAAAGATCTTTTAAGAATAATTAATATAAAATTTTAATTAAGTAAATAAGAATATTTATAATTATTATAATAATATTAATTAATTTAAAATCGATTTTAATTTTACTTTTTTTTAAATATAAAATAATATAATTATTATTTAAAGAGAAAATAATATTATTATAAATAAATATAATATTCGAAGAATAATTCTTTAATTTATAATCTTTTAAAATTATTTCTTTTAAATAAAAGAAATTTATAAAAGCGATTTTATAAATTATATGGAAATAATAATGAATAAGATTAATAAGCTTATTAATTATAATATATTATAAAATATCTTAAATAATAAGGATTATTTATTTAATAAGAAATTATAATTCCGTTTTTTTAATTCTTATAATTATTTTTTAAATAAATAAAAAATCGAAAATTTCTATAAATAAACGGCGATTAATATAAATAAAACGAATAATAGAAAAATAAATATAAATTAAAACTCTTTTAAACTATTTTTTATATATTATTCTTATAAAATATTAAATAATCTATTTTATAAATATTAATTCTATTATAAGATAAAGGTTTTTTCTATATAATTTATAGAAATTAATATAAGATTTCTAAGCGAAAAAATATTCGATTCTAATTTCTTCTAAAAGTTTATTTTAAAGAAAGAAAATTATTAATCGCGAAATATTATCTTTAAATATTTTAATTTAATAGATTAATAAAATATTAAAATTAAAAGTTTAATCTATTATAAATAAATATTAATAATATAAAAGCTATTTATATACGAAAATATATTAATTAATTCGTTTTTTAATCTTAATATCTATTATAATTATAAAAGAATATTATAAATAATAATAATAAATAATATATCTTATAAAATATAATTAATATAATCTTAAAATAATTTTTTTAAATTCCGGAAAAGGTAATTATATTATTAATATAAATATGAATCTTATAATATTTTTATAAATCCTTAAAAGTATAGAAAACTTTTAATATAATATAGATTTTAAAAAGATTAATATTAAAAATAATTAAAATAATAAAATTATTTTATTATGAAATAAACTTAATTTATTCTATTTAAGTTCCTTATTTCCTTAAATAATAAAAACCTCTTAAAACGGAATTTAAAATATTTATAAAAAAGAAGAAATCTTAATATTTCTAATAATTAAAGAAATAAGAATTATTATATTAAGCGAAGAGTTTTAATTATTAATTAAGGTTATTCTTTATTAATAATAGAATCTATTATTTAATAAAATAATAAAAATCAAACGAAATAATAAAATCTTATAAATTTTATATAAAAGTTTATCTTAAATTAATAATTTAATTATAAAAATAGAATAGATTAATAAAAGATTAAATTTTAAGAAAAATAATAAAATAATTAGAAAATATTTTAAAGATCTTATATAAGATTTTCTCGATTTTATTAATAAATATTCTAATAATAGAATTAATAATATTTATTTCGATATCTAAGATTATAATTATAATTCTTACGATATTTTTATTATTATTTTAAAGAATTCTAAGAATATCGATTATAAGTTTATATTCGGAATAAATCTATTATAAAATTTTAAGGATAATAAATATAAAAAGAATAATATAAATAAAATTATTAAGAAAATAATTTAAATACTTTTATTTAAGGAAAGTTTAAAGAATTTAATAAAGAATTTTAATAAAAAAATTGAAAATAAAAGGAATAATAAATAATTTAAAAGGAAAATACTTTTCTTAATATTAATTATTCTTTTATTCGAAACTAAGAAATTATTAATATATATTAGAAATAAGAATAATATAAAAGGCGTTTTTAATATCTCTTTTTATAATAATAGAATTTATATTAATATTAAAGATTAATTAAAAAATAGAAGTGTTTTTAAGAATATAATTATTAACGGATTTATATATTAAGAAAAATAAATATCGAATTTTCTTTTATTCTATTATTTTACTCTTATTTAATTTTTCGATTAATTTAAAAAAAGAAGAAATAAAAGAAGATTTAAATTTTAATTTATATTTAAAAATATAAGTTTATTTTAAATCTTTTAAGATATTTTCTTATAATATATTAGGATTAAATTTAGTTAATTTAAAGTTTTTAAAGAGAATATATTAATTTAAATTAATATAATTAATAAGATAATCAAAATTAAAGATATTTAATAGGATTTCGAGAAATAAATTAAGATAATCTTTTAAGAGAACTTTTTAAATAATAAAATAAAATAACGAAAGAGAATTATAAAAAAGAATAATAATAAGGTTAAATAAGAGGAAAAAGGGTATTATATTCGGATAAAAAAGGATTTTTTAGGTTTTATAAATAATTAAGAAGATTTTAATCGGATTTCTTTTATTTAATATATTAAATAATTATTTCTCTTTTTTAATCGGTTGTTACGATCACGGGATCGTCAGGTGACATTTGGGACCATAGGCTCAGACAGCCACTACGCTGACAGGAGAACCCATCTGTTATAACCAATGGATTTC
>QYAP01000753.1:0-24607 GCA_003988905.1 Hymenotorrendiella dingleyae
TATTGGACTTCCATCCAATAATAGTCCCTTTTTGGGCAGTTCACTGTTGGTCTAGTGGTAAAGCTACTCACCCTCCTAGCCTGTGACAATAATATTATTTAGATCTTTTAATACTTATAATTTTATTAATAGATTTATTAAAACTTATAATTTTAATGGAAAAAACTATTATTAATAATATTAATAAATTTATTCGATTATAATTTAATATCTTTTAAAAGGATTTCGATATAATATAATAAAATCCTTATATAAAGATAATCTTTTTTATAAAATAATATTCGAAATACGAAAGAATTGTATTTTAAAGGGTTTAAATTTAATAATTAAACCGTTTATAATATTATTTAGAGCCTAGAACGAATAGTTTTAAAGATTTATAATATTCGATTATTTAATAAAGAGTATTAAAATTCTAAAATATATTTATAATCGAAAAGAAGAATACTTTAAGTTTTCTTATAAATCGAATTATTAGAATCGTTAAAATTTCGCTTATAATCTTTATTAAGTTTATTAAAACTCTTTTAAAAATAATATTTTAAATTTTAAATATATATTAATATTTAAAAGTTTATTTAAAAAGCCTAATATAAAGAATTCTTTATAAAGAAAAGAAAAAGTATAATCTTTTTCGAAAAGTTTTAATATTTTTATATAAATTTAATATAATTTAAGAGAGATAATATAAACGATATTTACCGAATTCGATATTTAATTATATTATAATTTATTAGAAAAATATTTATTAAACTTTTATTTATTTCTAATAAATATAATTCTAAAGATTCTTTAAATAATAAAAGTAGAAATATCTTATTAATTAAATTAATTCTTTAAAATAGAAATAAGATATTTATGAATTAGAATATTAAATACTTTAAATTAATTAAAATAAACTTAGAAATAGATTTTAAAGAAGATTATTTAATAGAAGGATTTAATAACCCTATTATATTTAAATCTAAATAAATAAACGATTCTAATAGAATTAAATTTATTTTAATATAATATCGAACTTTAAATCGAGAATTATATATTCTTTTAATATTTAATTAAAAAGCTTTTTATCTTATTATTTAAAACGGATTTCTTTATAAATTAAATTAATAAATATTATATTAATTATTAATTATTAATAATAAACTTTATAAAGGTATAAAGTATATACCTAATAATATTAGTAATAATAATAATAATAAATCTCTTTTTATAAACTTTTATAAAATAAATAAAAATTCTTTGAATTTCTTTTTAAATTTAAGTAATAATAGAATAATAAATATTTATATTAAAATTATTTTTTTGCTAAATTCGTTTAATCTTATAATATATATTTTATAAGATCTTATATATTTTATTTAATTATTAAAATTATATAAGTTTAAAGAATATATAAAAGAATACGAAAAGAATGTTTATATTAATTATTTAAAAGATATTTTTAATTATTTTTATAATTTTAAAGTTATATATAATATTATATTTATTAATTTTTAAGAAATAATTATTATAATCTAATATCTTAAGAATAATATATTTATTTAATAATAAGATATAATTTAAATAATTCGTTATAATCTTATATTATTTATTCTTTAGGATTTTAAAGAATATTTTATTTTTTTTAAAATCTAATATCGTAATCTTTATAAATAAAAGAAATATTAAATTAAATAGAATATTTAAAAGTAATAGAATAAAAATATTTAAAAATTTATAAATAATTTATAAAATTAATGGATATATTTAAAATCTAAATCTTTTAATAATGAAATTATAAGAAAATTCCGGAATAATCTTAATTTTATTATTTAAACTAAATTAATTAAAAATTAGTCTAATAATATTAAGAATTTAAAATAATATTTTAATATTATTATCTTAATTAATATAATAAAGTATAAAAAATATTAATTATTTAATTAATATAATTATTAAATTTATAATTATATAAAGTTAATAATTATTAAATCCCGGAAATTAATTAATAAATAGAATAAAAGAGAAAGATTATTCTTAAATCATAATAAATAATATAAACGTAATAATCGTAATTATTAAAATAATTATAATGATTATAATAATTATAATTAATATAATTAATAATTTTAATAAAAGAATCTTTTAATTCTAAGAGAATTTAAATTAAATTTATTTAATATTATTATATTTAAGAATTAATATTAAATAAATTATATTTATTATATATATAATAATAATTATCTAATTAAGGATTATTTATCGAAAAATATTTAATATTAATAATAATAAATTATATTATTAATATTTTAAATTAAAAGAATAAAATTTTTAATAATTTTGTAAGCTTCGAAAATTCTAATAAATTCGTTAATAAATTCTCAGATTTTATATTAAAAGAAATAGGTTTAATATTATTTAAAATATTTAAAAATTCTCTTCTTATATTTAAAGAATCTTATACGAGAACATCTTTAATTAAACGAATTATTTTATTTAATTTAATTATTAATAAGATTTTTATTATATATTTAAAAGTTTTTAAAATAAAGGAATTCTTTAAAAATAATTAAATAAAAATCAAATTTATTAATAGTTTAACTATTATAATAAATTAATATATAAAATTTAAATTAAAAATATTAATTTTATTTATTTTACTTATAAGAATAATCCTTAATATTTCCTATTATAATATTATATTAAATTTATTATAATTTAAGAAAATCGATTTATAAATTAATTAGATTATAAGATATATTATAATATATATTAATAAAAAAGATTATATTTTAAATTAAAATGATTAATAAGCTTTTAATTCGAATAAATTATCTTATTTAATAAATATCCGAATTATATAAAGTTAATTTTATAAAGTAAATATTATAATCTTCTTATTTTATATTAAAGTACTTAAAAATAAAGAAGAAAATAATAAATATTTTAATTTATTTTTAAATGAATTTTTAAAAGAGATTCTAATATATTATTAATATTTATTAATAAAATATTAGGATTATTTTAGAATTAAATTATAATCTCTAATAATTAAGAAATCTCTTTTTAAATATATAATTAATATTAATAATATAAAATCTATTAATAAATAAATATATTTATTTTTATTTAATTATTAAAAAAAGTTTATAAAATAAATTAAAAACTTTTTAAAGAAAAGATTTATATATATAAGCTTTAATTCTTAAGGATTTGTTATATTTTTTATAAAGAAACCTTATAATAAATGGAAAATATATATTAATTATTAGATTTTAAACGATATTACGATTAAAAATATATATTCTGTCTTTAAAATTTAGGATTATATTAATTATATTAAATATATAAAATATATTTTAAAATTTAATTTATTTTTTGGTTTCTATTAAACATATATTAAAGAAAATAATAAAAATAAAATAATATTTAATATTAAATAAAGAAAATTCTAATTCTTAATTATATTATTTAATTTTATAAATATTCTATTAATTTTCTAAATTATTATAAATTCTGTATTATAATTATTTTTTAACGATTTTATAATAATTTATTTAAACGATATTATTATATTCTCTAATATTAATAAATAATATAAAGAATACTTTAATAAAATATTAGAAGCTTTATATAAATACGAATTATATATTAAATCTTCGAAATATATTATTATATAAAAAATTATCGAATTTTATAATTATATTATCGGAAATAAAATCGTTAAAATTATGTAATTAAAGATAGAATTTATTAAGAAATAATTAATATTTAAAAATATATAAGAAATCTATTAATTCTTCGATCTAATAATATATTATAAATAATTTATTAAAGATTTTATAATAATTATTACTTTATTGAATAATCTTTTTAAAAAAAAAGGATTTAATATTTTATTAATATAAGATATATATAATCGCTTAAATTATATATATATAACTCTTATTTAATTTATTTAAAAAAATACTTATAAATACATTAATTTTTATTTAACCCGATTATTTTAAATTATTTATTATCGAAATCGATATCTTTAAATAGGTTTTAAATTATTATTTAATATAATTAAACGATAATAATATTCTTTATTTTATTATATATAATAAATAGAAATTATAAAATATTAAATTAAATTATTTTATATAAGATAAAAAGCTTTTAATAATTAAATATATTATTCGAATTTAGGATTATTATATTAATAATTATTATTAAATTAAGATTATTATAAATTATTAAAGTTTTAAATATTTAAAAGATATTAAAATTCTATTAAAATATTTTATTTATTAAATAATTAAATTTAATATTTATAACCTAAATATTATTTATTAATTAAACCCGGAAAATATTATAATAAATATAATCTTTTATTACCCTAATTTTATAAAATAAAATAAAATTTATAAGAATTAATTTTAAATATTATAAAATTCTATATGATTTAAATATTCCGAGTTTAAAATTTAATGGATTTTTAATAAGAATTAATAAAAAAAGAAAATAATATTATATTTCTCTTAAAAAAAAAGAAACTATTATTAAACCTTTTATTATTATTTAATAAAAGCTTTATATAAATATATAAAAGTTTAACGAAAAATTAGAAAATTATTTAAGGCTTTTAATAAAAGATTTTAAAGAATTACGATTTCATTTATTTAAGAAAATCGATAAATAAATTATATTATATATTCTTTTATAAATATATAAATATTAATTATAATAATATTATTAAATATACGAATATTTAAATTATTTTAATTTATTAAATATTATTAAATATCGCGGTTAATAATTATTATTTAATATATATATTAATATTTAAGTATAAATATATTTAATATATTTAATTAATTTCGCGGTAAAAAAAGATTAAAAATATAAACCTTTTATAATATTTAAAAAGAAAGATATTTAGCTTTTTAATGAATAATTAATTAATTATATCGAATCTTTATTAAAATCTTATAATAATAATTATTAAATAATTATTATAATTAAACGATTAATAGGATAATTAATTATATACGTTATATTAGAAATTATAAAATAAATTATTATCGATTTTATATATTAAAAGATCTTTATAATATATAGAATTCCGAATATTATTCTTTCTAATAATAATATAAATTTAATATTAATTTTTATAGAAATCTTTTTAGAAACTATTAATATTAAATATAAATATATTATATTATATTATTCTTAAATTAATAAAAAGAATAAATAAATAAATAGAATTATCGGTTTAATATTTATTAAATATTTATATAGAAATTAATTTATATATAAAATGAATATTGAATTTAAATCGTATTTTTTATTTATATATAGATTTATATTATTTTAAAAGTTAATTTATTTTTATTCTTATATAAAATATAATCGAAATTCTCCGGAGATTTATTTGTCACAGGCTAGGAGGGTGAGTAGCTTTACCACTAGACCAACAGTGAACTGCCCAAAAAGGGACTATTATTGGATGGAAGTCCAATATGCTCAATATGCTACTCGACTACTTAAGGGTCACAGATCTGGACCTGTAACATTATTAGAATACATAAACCCTTTTAAAGAGATCGATTATAAGAAAATATTTATTAGATACGAATAAATAAATAAAGCTTATCTTATAATAAACAAAATATTTATAAAAAAGATAATTAAAATGAATCTTATATATCAAAAGAAATAAAAGAAATTAGACTTTATTTAATTAAGGAAATTTATTTTAATTTATGATAAGAATTTTCGTAAATATTAATTAAAATAATATAATTTATATTAAATTATTATAATATATAAGATTAGAATATATATTCTTATAAATTATTATAAAAAAGTTTATATTAATCTTATTTATAATATTAGATTTTATAAGCTCCCGAATAATATTATTAATATTTATAAGCGTTAAATTTATAGATTATTATTAAAAGAAGAGATTTTAAAATATGAATTTATTAATATTAATACGGAAACTTTTAAACGATTAAAAAGTAATTTTTATTTAATTTCTTAATAAAGGTATTAATAAAGAAATCGATTTACTTTTATAATATATAATTGTTTTTAAAGAAAAGCTTTATAAATATTTCGTTAAAATTATATAGACTATTATAAAATAAATAAAAATTAACGAAAACGATAATATTTATATTAAAATTTTATTCTTTTATTAAATAATATATTCTATTAAATTAATAGAAAGCTTTTTAATTTTATTAGAAAAGTTATTTAAATATATTAAATTATAAATCTAAATTATTATTAAAAGTAATAAATTAATCGAAAATAAAAAGCTAAAATCTAGCTTTTAAAAGAAACTAAAAAAATATTAAAAAAAACGTAAAAAACTCTTAGAATCGTTATTAAAAGAAAGCTTTAATTATAAAAGCTTAAATAATAATTAAAAAGAGGAAAATAAATACCTTTTATAGAATAGAAAAGTATTTAAACCTTTTATTATTATCTAATCGCTTATAAAGCGTTAGAGTAGCGCTAATAAAGAATTTATTCATTATATACGACGTTAAGTTATAATATGCAGTTCGTTCGCTTAATTTCGAGCCTACGCCGAACGGGGGAAAACCGCTAGAGGCCCGGATATACTATATTCCGGACCGCCAGCGGTCGGCCCCCCTTAAACAACACTTCGTACGCAATACGCGTACAGCATCACTTGACTTTGACGGACGATTAATTCGTTCGATCCTTTTACGAACGAAGACGCATCGTTCGCAACCTCTCTTTTCACCTTTCTTTATGTATTTAAGCTAGGTTTTCATTGGAAATCACGGGAGTTTTCTTGAAAGAAACTCGCCGTAAATCTATATCGAACCTCAGGGGTGGTTCTGATCTAAGTAAGGGAGGATATAATTTCTTATAATTATTTAATTAATTAGATTTAAGCTCGTAAAGCCCGTCGACGAGCTCTCCGGCGCTACGTCGGAGGATCGTCGACAATTCGACGAGCTTTCCAGGAATATAAAAGCAGAGCTTTCTCCCTCCGGGAGAAAGCAAGCGGTTTAAACTCTGAAATATCACAATAGAATCGCCCGCATGAATACGGGTACGAAGGAACTCGTAATTATTCACCGATGCGAATCGCGAAGTGAAGAAAGAGATTTTACAAAATGCAAAAACTGAATCGTCGGTATAAGAATAACAGGTTTTCAGAAACTTTTAGTACACGTTACGAAATGAAAATCAAGCGCCGTCAACATCAACCGCGAAACCGAACACCGCGCCCAAAAAAGCTTAGTTGTGCGACTTGGTAATAGCTGCGAAATGAAGTATCCTTTCAGCTGCTGCCAGCGTTGGGTTAAATTCGGCAAGTTTAGGCCTGATTTTGATACCTTCGAAAATTATAAAAATAATAAATTTTCAAAAGGTWTTAGAAGTTGTAATGTTAAGGCTCGCTTATGATTTTGGTGGGAACCCAACGCTGGCAGCAGCTGAAAGGATAGAACCGCTGAATCATGATTGCGAGGCCGAAAGGCAAAGGAAAGAAGGAAGAAGAAAATTGTGAGGTTACAGGTTTGAGTTGAGCCATTCGAGAACGCTTGATTTCTCATACCCGGTACCCTTGATGATGATTTGCTACTCTATTGACTTTATGAGAAAAATAGCATCCGAAATCTATCTTCAACTGCAAGTTGTAAAACAAATTGCAAACTCCCCTTACTGTAATAAAACGGTATATAAACCGCATGTAAAGAACATAGAACGCTTGCCGAAAAAGATAACGTCCGATATGAAGATATAAACTCGGCCACACCACATCTGCACCTCCCCACGCTTCTTATCAAAGGTACCCCCATTTACCTAGCAACCTCCTCTTAACCTCCATTCACATCAATCTACCCACGCACACCTACACACACCTACACACATATCTAAAAGTCTCCTATCTGCTTGCACTTGAACCCTCAAGTCACCTCGCCTCGCTTAAACACTCAACCGCAATATGTAGCCTTATCGTCCTGCATACACACGCTGCATGTACCTACATCCAAAATCCCGTACCTAGATACTGTATCTACATAGCCACCTTCCAAGTTTCCCTCAAACTACCGTATAATCTGGCATAAGATATCCCTCTTTAATAAGATATCCCCCCCTCATAAGCTATCCCCCCTAGGGAGCCTCCAAAAACTCGCACGTACCACATACAGTATTATTTACCCCCTGTACACTAATAACCCCCCTCTCATAAGCTATTCCCCTAAAATCTCTCTCAGAAACCCGCACGGGCCTTTTACTAGGATATCTTATGCCAGATTATACGGTAGCGACTGGCTACATACAGCAAGGCCGATAAGGGATACACGGCACATCAGTTTCAAACATTCTCTTCCTCGTAATCTCTCAATCTTGCCCACCTGACCTGCTAGCATAGAACCTCAAACATATCGATAATTTGCAGATCTCACAATTTCGCCCCCCTCTCAGCCACGCAAAATCCAAGCTCCCGCCCCGACCCCAAAAAACGACCCAACCTATCAAGGAACAACCCCAACAATCAATCAGGCACAGACACAAAATGAAGACTCGAAAACGTGTACAACAGGGAAGTGAAAATTAACCTTCAAGATTGATAACCACTTAACGCTCCTCGCATTTGCATTTCACTGGCAAGAAATCTCCGAAAAGAGGCCCCCCCCCCACCCCAAAAGAAAATGGGGGCCGATCCGTGACCTTAAACCTAGCATATAGATATCGGTATCCACTTCCACCCCATATAACGAACCAGAGAAATTTTGTTACAATCGATACTGTAATATAGGTAGGGTATTCGCTTCTCCGGCCACAATCAAAATCAGAAAGGAGGAAGAGATATCGCATCCACCTGCGCACCCATCGCTTAACATCTCCTCGCTGCAAGAAATCATCTCATGGTCTGACATTAACTTTAACGACCTCTTCTCCACCACAACCCGAGCTCCCCGGAACCAAAAGACAGCTTCCCACGAGAACTGAGTAAGTTAGTAACCCCGATCGCTGGATCAGAGTCAACCCTCACGATCGCCCCTCACCAGAGTCCCCAAAAAACATAACCCTACGTTTCACCGACAGAGATTTCCATCTCGAATTCCTGCTCTAGGAAAGTGTTGCAGGTGTAAACAGCAAAAACACCCGAAAAGTAAAGATACCAAGAGAAAAGTCTAGACAGGCCAGAGATCTTCCTTCCAGAATTCCTACTCTGGGAAGAGAGATGCAAGACAAAACACGTGGGAAGAAAAATTCTAAAAAATCATATGAAACGAGAACAGAGTCGTGAAACTTGAAACATGAAACGACGCTGTCATTCCACTCGTTAGGTAAGCGGCACAATGTACACGATAATACGATACGACCCTCTTATTACCTTGCCACCTTTCGTTATCATAACAGCGTAAGTATATCCTCGCTAGCCATGCCTCTGAACGGTTAAGCTATAAGTACCATAGGCTAGACTCCCGATATACCTTTTGCTGATAGGGTCTAGACCTTCGCTCATGACATCATAAACCCAAAAACGAAAGAAAAACGAAAAAAGGATCATCTTCGTAAACGGGAAGTTTAGAGGTTACTTTAAACTTCCGGAATCCGTAGCCGCCGGGCGACACTATTTGCAGCTCCAAAGTTCCCTCTCATATCTCCACCTCGAACAAGCCTTTTAACCCAACGTCATTATGGCCCAAGATAACTCGTACTGTATGTACGGTAAACTTTTGAATGACCCAATCTAACCCTACAAAGAAATGTACTGTACTCGTGCATACCTCAAGCAACACCCCGCATCGCATTCAGCGAATGGGGGAAAAAAAACAAGGCAAGTCTCAGCGTTAAAGTTCGGGGTTTTGACTCCACTCTACACGTTCTCGTTCAGCATCTAGGCCCCATCTGCCGTGAATTTGACTTCCCAAACCCCTGTGGCAATCATACCTTAGTTCTCAAGAAATACGGCACCTGACCGTGTAAATTCAAATTGACAGGCCTGTAAAATGGGGGAATAAGAGTTTGTCAACGCCAAGGGTACGGGCCAACCATGTGATCGCTTTGATCTCCAGCGAAGCCACGAGGTGGGAGGAAAGCTTGACAAAGAAAGATGCGATAGTCTAACTTTTTCCTCGGTGTGTGTCTCGAAAGAGGTTTAGAGGAGGGCGACTACTTTCTGCTTGAATTTAGCCCCCCTCCCCTGATTTGACCATGCAAGTGCAGACGCCACAGGGCTCGACATATCCAGGGCCCCTGCTGAATTGATGCTTGTCCCTGAGTGCTCAACCCTTGAACCTAGCTCAACATGCTTAATCGACCAGCCCTAGCCAGGAACGGCCACGAGCACCAACTGTAAGCGATCCCGATTATCTCTGGCAGCGCAACCCGCCAATCACCTTTTGGGTTGTTCACGATATAGGGGACCGGCAAGTGATGTTTTAGAGATGTTGAATCTTCGTGACTTGTACTGTACGCCGAGTCGGAAGCATTTCGTTGGATCTTTCTTCCGGCGACGAGAAGGCCCTTTGTAGAGTTGGCACCGAGGTGCATGTTTCCTTCACAAGGATTTGTGCAGCACTTGTGCACATACATACACCACCCTTGCACAACTTGTGCGGAGTAATGCCCATCGTACTGTACCGTACTTGGTGTTCACTCTTGCAACATATTTCTGCAGCACACCAGAACGATGTTACTTGAGCAGCATTGAACCTGTTTCGGCCGACCTGAATCTCCTCCGTTTGGTACTGTAAATTGGGCAGATCGCAAGAGAAAGTACAGCACAGGTTCGTTGTCTATCCAGCGTTGACCATACCGATCATAGCTCTCTGCTGCTGTCTGTCGATCCTGAGATGCCTTCGTACCACGGTTGACGGGTTATGCGTCCGAGCAGATCGCTTTTCCAGTCAACAACGAGAAAATAAAAACATTCGAGTATATCCAGGGGTTCCAAAAGTTCAGGAGAGCCATCTAGACACGCTTATAATGACTAGATGAAGACTCAACCTCTTTTTGATATCATTCGCCTCCATTATGGCACAAGAGACAATCTTGTTAACTCGAGTGTCTTTCCCTCCTTCGTCGTTCTACGAGCAACTACGGCTGCCGGCTAGTAACCGAGGGATATCCAGATTGCACAAGAGAGGATTCTCTACAGTACAATGGTACATGGTGGGGAGGGTCCGAGCGTTTCGGCGCTCGGTCTGCTGGCTGGACTAGACGTCAAAAATGATTGTCCCGTGGACTGCACAGAGGTTACCCATAGGGCTTTGACATTAAGCTTGCAATTTGCAGATCCAGGAGATCGTCATTAGATCAAGAGTGTGTCCGTTCTGAAGAAAAAGATGTAGGCTCTGAATTGGGAATAAAACCTGGTTGAGGATATGTAGTTGCAGGATGAGATGAAGCTTCGAGCGGTGCAATTGGTGTAATCGTATGGCTTTCCCATGAATATAATGGTACCAACTCATCAATCAAAAGGCTGCGTTGCTGGGTTGAGACGCACATCTTCTCAAACGCTCTTTTGCTGCTTCAAGAGCTTGAATGAAGTTGTCGGGCGACAGTTGCACTAACAAGAAGAAAAGAAGCCAAACGAATAGCTCAAGTGCACAAGAGGATATGATCTTGAAAACGTCGCAGCTTCCCCACGTAAAGGCTCACTTCTAGACTCTGTTCAGCCTATGCTCTCTAGCACCTGCTTCCCATAAAGTACTCCGTAGCGTCCTGCCGATGCTTCAGAGAGGTCGGGAGAAACAAAAGGAATAATCGGCAAGACTTTGCCGATGAGAGAGGAGTTTGACTCTCGTTTGGGAATTTGTTTAGCTCAATTCAGTGCTTCGATTATGTGGTGGTTGACATGGTGAACCCTTGGTCCGTGTCCCATAAACCACAGACTTTGTTGCATCTCCGTGCTGCAGATGTGCTGCGAAAATCTGGTAAAGTGGGTGGAGTAAATTGAATTGATGTATGCAGAAAGTCAATTGGGACCTTAGATGGCTAGTAACGGAATCGGCAAAACAAGTTGAAGTATTGAAGCAGTCAGCCGTACGTAGTAGAATGACGCTGCAGACATCAGTAATGCACCACGAAAAGAGACGGAATCATCAGCAACCAACCAAGGATTCCATTAGGCCTTCTATTACTCCGAGTATGAACTCTCCTCAGGTACGATCGTGGAAGTTCATAGTTCGTGGGGAGAATCGTACTTTCGCAGGTCCGTGCTCGGGCAACCTGTGAACCAAAATGGCAAAGTGGCGTTTCTTAATGAGGCCATTCATCCGAAGTAGAAGAAGCCGACTAAAGTAGTTTCGGCAACGTTTCAAGTATCTGTCTCGGGGATACAGAAAACAATGGCCACATGGACTGTGGAACAATAACCTGAAACGCAAATGTTAAAATAAGGACCATGAAGGCTTGTAAAAAATCGCGGGCGAATAGGTCCACTATGCACCATGCTTAAAATAGAGACCACGCTTTTCGTCGATTAATTAGCGTAAGACTTTGTCTTTGATTGTTCATTTCCACGCAAGACGCATCGAAAAGTATATTGAGTCATGGATCTTGGGAGGAAAGGCCACGAGGGAGAACGGAGATCTTCGTAAAATATATGCTTAGCGATATCGGGTATGCGCGGAGGGGCGGAGGGGTAATGGCTTTCGAAGCCTCTCGTACTGCGTATCCACGATTGGAGGAGAGAAAGTCCGTAAACATTTATTTGCATCTGTTGATGGTTTTCGATATGGCCGCAGGAAGTTTCCGTACGATTGACAGCTGGCGGCTGCCAAGCACAGCAGATGATTGCAGCTCGCCAGGAGAAACTCCTGCATTGTAAGAGGTAGAACGCATGTGGTGGTGAGATACTAGCATTTCGGGCAGTATTTCGCCCTAACGGTCTGGTGATCTCAATTGTGATGGTTGTTGTGCAGCATCTTCATTTCTGACACCCACTTTGTCGACTACTGCACCGCATCACATCCCCCTTGCTGAAAAGTAGGTACGAAGCAAATGTACCACCGTACAGTCCATGGTTATACATCACGAATTCGTCTGCTGAGGGACTTCGTAGGCGTGTTCAGGAGTCGATTCCGTGGTGATAGTGGGGGTGATAGTGGGGGTGATATAGGGGAGAAGCTCGAGGATGATGGCCGCTGTCAGTTGTTAGTCAACAAGAGCAGCGAGTTGGAAGTTGGCTGGCCGGCTCCCAAATGGCATGGCATGAAGATGTCGGAATTCCAAGATGTCCACCGCCACCTTTGACGTTGTCTTCCTCGTCTCCCTCGTCTCCCTCCTCTCGTCTCCCCTCTGCTTTGCTCTCCCCTTGAAGTGATGTGTGGCTGAGGCGTATCCTCCCGGTTCCGGAATTGATCCGAGCAAGTCGATCGTGATGATTGGCCAATGGCAAAGCGAGGAGCGGAAGTGGTTGATATGCCGTTTTTGGAGACGAAAGAAGCCGGCCTGGAGAAGGTTAGTGCAGGTGTGACGGTGGAGTAGGGCCTTTTAGAACCCCCTGTACGAGGTTTGTTGCACAACAACTTCTTCAATTTGATCAACAAAAACTAGCTCTAATAGGAGAAACCTCCATTCGAACCACTTTTACGACTTCTGCAACAACACTAAGGTTGATCCACCTGTTGCGGGATTCTGGCATTCGCGCAACAGCGCTAATAAAGATGTTTTTCGCTCAATCAGGTAATATAGCTGAATATCCCCCAGATACGCTCGAGCCAGGCAGAGCCTCATTCCCCGTATATGTGACGTAAGGTGGCCAATTCAGGAATATATTACAACAAAACAGCTAAATGACAAATGCCAACAACAAGTAGGAATGTGGGTCAAATCCTGAATCTAGCTGTATTAGGAATCGATAATCGAACGAAGAGTTGTTGTGCAACAAACCTCGTACAGGGGGTTCTAAAAGGCCCTAGTGACACGGAGAGCGGCTTTGAGGAGCCCGATGGGCCGGAGAGAAGGCTTCGGGTGCAGGGAGGAGCTTCCAATGCAGCGGCGCCTGTCCCTGCCCGTTGTCTCTCTCCCGTCCTGTCAGCGTTTGTCGGGAGACGGGGCCTAAAGGGCTGGTCCTAGACGGGCTGGGAGGTTGGCTCTCCTGGCTCAAGATGGCCTGTTTGACTGGGAACCAGGTGCTGGAAGCTGGTCCTCGACTGCCGTAGCGAAGCTTTTGGGTCGCTCTGGGTCGTTCTGGGTCGTGGGATGAGCCTCTTAAACTTCTCGTTCTGGGATACGTACCCTTTGGAGTTGTCGAGATGATGCGCTGGAGATGGAGCTGGTGAGACCAGAGCAGTTGGCGCAGAATATGCCGTAAACCTGCCGTGGTATAGGTTTGAATGACCACGATCTTTGTCGGCTCTGCTGCTTGTGAGCCGTGTTTTCCGCGCCAAGTGGCCGGTCGTTGGTAGCTGGCGCTCCAGGTGCTGATACAGTAGTACTCGCTGTGTGGTGTGTTTTCCAGTGGTTCTCAGTGGTGAATGATGCCGATGTACAGTACAGTTACAGCACTCCTGCCCATCCCTCCAAATATCCCCAGGTCACACATACCGGTATGTATCGCCGTATCGCACCATCGCAACGTCCATCTCAGTGATGCTCCCATGGCAGTTCCCGCGCAAGCAAGGTCATCTTGAGCAGTGCCCTCGTCGTGATCCGATGCCACCCTCTGGGGCTACAGGGACGTTGAAGCCTGTGAATAGCCACCTGTCACGGGCAATAATGGACTCGCTCCCTGTAACATTCCCTCCTGAAGATCCCTAGGGCAGCAGGGTGACAGTGGCAGTCGCCGGTCATAGGGCGCAATCGACGTGACGGACTGGCTGTAGCAACGTCAATTTGGCTTTGGGCGATGGATGGCGAGAGCCTCTCGAGGTTCTCTGTCCAGTAGAGATGGGCCGACCAGGTCTCTCGAATGGGCTCTTGGTGTCGATGGGTGATGGTTCTGCTGGACCTTCACGATACGCTCACGATACGCGGTACGGAGGACATGGTTTGCTGCTGCTAATCCCTGTCGCTCGCTACATTTCGCTTGCGGAACATCCGGAACTCTCTTCACTTGGAAAACACCAACAATCAGCATCACGCCTGGCATCACGGCAGCAGCAGCAGCAGCGACAGTACGGTACGTCCGCTGTCAGCGACCAGGTACAAGGTGCCATTCATGCCGAGACGCCGGTTCGTCACTTTTCACTTCCAGCTTGAGATGCGGTACTGTCGAGAGGTACCTACGTACCAATGTATCAATCTACCGGCCAGCAGTGTAACCTACTGCAACCTCTCTCCGACAATCCATTCTCCTGCAGCTCTACCAAACATCACTCGCCATCAATTGCTCTGCGATATGGCCATCACACTCGGCGACTGGCCCCAATGTTTCTTCTACCCACAGCCAGCAGCTCTCCCGCATCCAGTCCAGTCGGTGTGACAAGGCGAAGGCGGGTGAACGAAGGGCAAGCGCTTGTCATAGACGCACCCGACGACCCCTCTATCGAGGGGCAATTGCATGAACGAATTCAACGCTACTTCCATTCAATCCAGGTCAACAAATCCCAAGTCAAGTCAACCTAATCGAACCCCACCAAGATCCAGATCGTGTTGCTGTACGAACATCAGCATCTCACCCTTCGCCTCTTTCAGTTAGACATATCGGTACGCACCGACAGCGACAACCACAGCGACCCCGTTTTTGCCTCTCTCCCCCGCTGTTCTTACTCCTTCTTGGGTTTGACGGGTTTGCTGATCCTGCAAGCGGATCTCGTTCCAGAATACTTCACGAGCTGGATCGGCAGCATCCGACGGTACTTGTCTTTGCTTCAAGACCCTTACCACATTGCTCCTCCAAGTACCTCAGTATCGGGTTGAGACATACCCAAAGACATACCTCGTAACATGCCTCGTAACGCTACCCCTCGGAAATTTTGATATTCCGGACGAGACCGAGGATATGGTTGAGTGGTTGAGTGGCTGTTTACGCCCGATAGTCAGGCAAAAATCATCGGAAAGAATTCTACGCAAGCGAAGGAGAAAAGAGCAACGCAGAAGTATGGCACAGACAAAGATCAACAACCCGGAGATATCGGCGTCTGCCGACAAAAGCTTTGTTTACATCAGCAGGACACAACCAATTTTTTGATACGACTTGTGGAACGAGTTGTTGATACTGGAAAATAGTTAGTAGTGCTAACTTCACGCGTGCTAAAGGTATGTGCGTATAGCTTTCGCTTCAAAGGACTCAAGATAAGATGTAAGAGCCTCGGTAGGTCAACTTGGGCTACTTGTTGTGACCTGATGGCTACTTGCAAGACTTGAAGAGAGAGCCTTGTCCAAAGGGGGCTGATTGACGGCAATTACGGACGAAGACGGAAATGTGAGACCAACAAGCTTCCAGAACGGGCATACGGCATTTTCTAATACTCTTTCAAACTTCTGCTATAATCTGGCGGTGTCGCCGGCGGCTATCAATTACCTTAGGCAGTCTAGTATGTCAGTGCATTATGGTTTTCTATCCTTTGGCGTAGAATGTTGCCTGGGTGATTGCCATCCGCATGAAAACATCATTACCATTTCCACTTTTTCCTTCGGCGGCCTTTTCTAAACATTCTAGCTCGCGTGCTATCAAAGCGTTGCTAGAGATGTCTTGGAAACCATACGGTTTTGATCCGGATTGCAAATCACATCTACAAGAGCTCTTAGGTGCAGAAGCGGCAGAGAGCGGCTCCATAATCCGGATTAGCGCGCTTGATGAAATGTTTTCTGGGGTCCTTCTTTGGGCAATATCATGCAGCTGAAGTCAGATGACGAGAGCTCCTTTTGATCACATCTGTTGCGACCTTCTGAATCCATCCATCTCATACATATGAAATGGGAAGCGAGTACCCCCATTCACCGCATACCAGACTAGCAATATGGCTAGCAGATATTATTACCAGACACTACTGATAGGACTGTTGATATTTTTTGTTCCGTATACGGTATACCGATTCAAGATATCGCAGAGCCGACTAGGTTATCCCAGATGAGCAACCTAGCCTAGATCATCAGCATCGGCGAGCCTCAAAGGTCCACCGCCGAGATTGATAGCCGTAAGGGCACTGCCGCGGCGGAGCTATAGTCGCTGGCGTGTAAGCGCGTATCTTGATTCAGTACAAGCCGTTGGGCACTTGGGATCCGATTGTTTATGTGATCTTCGTGATAGGGATTGGGGGGGCGGTCATGGGGCGGAAGTGAGGTTAGAGAGCGAGCCTCGGCGAGCGTTATATTCTCTCACTATTAACTACAAGTGTAGCGAGTGAATAAGGGGATTTGGGAGAGAAGAGAAAGGATTGTATATTTTTTGAGCCCTAATTTTCTTTTGCTATCCTGCCCTTTTAAGGATTCAAGGGGACCAGCTCCCGGAATTCCCATGGCTCGCTGTGCCGGAGAAAGGAGTGAAGATATTCTCAACTGAAAAAGAGTTATATCGAAAGGGCGAAGACGGCACCACGGCACTGGTCTCTGCAGAAGCAGCGGGACTGGTGGTTGGGCATGAACTGAGTGATTCAAGCACACCGGGCCGGCTGTTCTATCCGGAAGAATGGGTTTGTTTCCGAAGCGGCCTTGGTAATGCAGGCACGGAGGCGTTCGTCACTTGAAAGGATGGGGATGAATGGAGAAAGAATTGGAGAACATCACAGAGTCAGGCACGGGAGTTGAAAATGATGGGCGCGAAAAGTCAAAAAAGTACGGATTGTTCTGAAGCGAGAGTTGGAGGTGGGGTTGATGAAGGAGAAACGTGCTGTTGCGAGATCCGGAGAGCCAGGGCGTGCCAATGGAGATTAAAAAAATCAACTCCACATTTATGCCAGTCAAGCCACGATATCAATCGAAATGCCACACGACGATTACATGGACCATAGAGCCTGCGCGGGCTTCTACTGCACTATTTACCTTCTTCGCTCGAGTCTTGCCTTCTTAGCTCGAGTCTCTGACGGCGTGTCCATCATTGACGGCTCACGATTAAGGAATGGAGTCAAGGAGATAAGTGTTTGAAGCAGTCCAGGGAACAACAGACTTGCGAGAACCACTCTTTTATGCTGGAGCTGGGTGACGATATTTTTGTTCCCCGGAGGTCAATTGGGCTACCGAACTAGCACCAGGGTGCGAACGACACCCTGTCGGAAACCCGCAATCCCTACCCTACAATCCTGGACGATGGAGGGGAAGATGGAGCCGGCCGTTCTGGGCGCTGGAAAATGATGGAAACGAGTTCGGTATGTGTATGCTGACTGATCCAGCATTTTGAGCCTTTGACGACTCCAGCAATTGTTTATGGCCGTGGATCGCTACGCTCGAGTAATCGTCGGTCACATGCCCGCCTACTGGCGCTCTCGAGGATTATGCTGTATTTCTCCCCTCAAGACAAAGTACCAGAGATGATAATAATAGAGCTCAGCGAACTGGGCCTCCACGGCAGTGGCAAAGTCCTGCTCAGTTCTCCATTTGCTGCGCGCGCAAGCAACGCGGCTAAGCTTGGTTCGATGGAGCCTTTGAGTGCAAGTCCTAACCTCCGTATCAGTGCCGGCAGCATTCTGTGATGGCTACCATGTTTATATCGACGTTGCTATTAAAGGCTGTGGCTCAACGACTACGTACTGCACTCCACGAGAAAAAACGGTCCTTTCGGGAGACACAAGAAACCAATTTGCGAGCAGCGGCAGCTACATACGGTATCAACGTGCCCAGCATAATTTGCGTCGACGGGGCTGGTCACCGCCGTTGCGAATAGTGGCAGAAGTCATTCTTTCTTTTGTTCGGGACCGGAAACCGGAACGCTGCCATGTGCTTGCGAAACATAAACGTCGCTACCGTACGCATGTTTTCTTTCGCTAAATTACATCTTATCAACCTCACTGAGTCACTGCGGCAGCGTCCAGGTGCTAATTGGCAAGCCGGCCGAAACCGACGGCGCAAGTGCTAGTGGAAATGTCCCGTTTGGGCAATTTCAGAGGAATTGCATTCTGCCCTCGTTATTATTGCGATAGACATCAGAAATTAAGCATGGCTCATCTCGTCTTATTACTCAGGTAGCTTTCCAATAGCCCCTCCTTTTCCACCCACCTCATGGCTTTTTCGTTTCTCTGCGCTGCATCTGCTGCATCTCTCTAAATGCTGCTTCCGGCCCATTGAAAATGGCATGCCGACCAGCCTCTCCCTACCGCCCTGGAGGACCCTGGCTGACTTTCTCCCCTGGTGTTCTCCTCCCTCCCACTTCGTGCTTGGTGGCCCTTGCTGGTCGGACAGGGACTCCTCAGAAGAGCGACCTTGTCGGATACCCCTGCTCGGTGTCCCTGATCAGCCCAAAGGCATAGACCTCTGTGAGCTGCGCATACCATGTCGCTGTGACGGCTAATATCTGGGGATTAAGCTCCAATAGGCCTAGAGGCGAGAGGGCATGAGGAACGGACTGCATCTAAAATCGACCTACAGGGGAGCGGCACGCTGCTAGGCGTGGTGTGCGCCATGGGCCGCTGCCCTCGAGCCTACGACTACGACTACTGCTGCGATTACTACTGCTCCTAGCAGTTAGCCCAGGAGAAGTAGTGTCTAGCTCCGATGGCCCCCCTAGGCAGCACAGTATCGAGAGAAGAGAGCTGTCTACGAGCACGCACGGTATGGAGGAACGGTACAGTACGGTACGGAGTGAATGGGTTGGCCCAGTATCATCCCCAGTAAGCTAGCTGGCTAGCTCGCCAGGCACCGCTAGGCTTTTGATTTGCACCATTATTTGCACTTCACCACTTGCAGCACTTTGCGCCTGCGCCTGCAGCAGCCAGAACAAGGCTACGGCCTACATACAGGCCCTCTCGCTTCAAACAAGTCACCCCCTCGACCCCCTCGACCCCTCGACACCCTGGGCCAAGATCACAGACGGCCGCTAGTCCTCGACTCCCCCTCGATCCCAGTCGAAGACCGTCGAACCCAGTCTTCTCCCAGGCACAGGACCACTACTGCTCCGGACCGTAGATTTTGTACCTGAGGGATGACGCTCCACGCAATGTTCACAGTGGGACAGCTGCACTCCACTTGGCATGTACAAAAACGGCTCTCTCCTCAGACACGGACTCCACCTCCACCAGACCACGCCTCCGGACTATTCTACTGTAGAGCTCTCACATATAGGCCCGTCTGCAAGCAAATTGTCCCCCTGGCGGAAAAAAAGAACGGCTTCTTCATAAGTTGCGTCCTGTCCATGTGGTTGTCTTTGGCCTGGAACTAGGATTTTGTTATTCTTCAACCACCACGCACCGCGCGCCCTCTTCTGTTTGCTGCTCTGTCTGCTGCTGCTTCTCTTCCTCAAACTCCTCAAACTCAAATTCCTCGGAGACTACCTGCAACTGCTGCTACTGCTGCCGCAATTACTTCTTCTCCCGCGTCGACTTGTATAGCGGTTCCTGATATATCACCGTCGTCCCGACTAGTATTCCATTCAGACTCGCCCATCAGCGCTTTGTCAAGACACAAGACTGTGCACCGCCCTCATCACAGCACTAGAAGGAGAAGTCACGCATCGCGCCGAATCTCAAAACAGCTTCTTTTTCCACCAGGAACTGCCAATCCGTGCTCTCCCATCTTCTGTGCGGCAATCCCACGTCCATTTCCCTCCCTCTTCGCACCACAGGCCTTCTTCTGCCAGAGCTTTCAGCGCAAAAGATAGATACCACCGACCACCGACGTTGCGCTCAGAGGTTCAACGATCACATCAGCCATTCGCCCATCCATAGCCTGCGTCAAGAATGCTACTGGTCCCTGTTTCGGAATTTTAACATACGTTGGTACGGTACCAGACATAGGGCAACACTTGGACGTCGAAACAAGCTGGCCAACTAAACGACTCCACTCTTCCCCACGGTCTGGCGATTGCCGGCTAGTCTTTCACCCTGCTCCTCACTCCCGTTCACTTCTCACGTTGAAGTGCGACTGCCAGAACTCTTTTCTTCTTTTCCTCGCCCGCTAGTACCTCAGCCACTCGCATCAACAGGCCAGATCCAGGTACGACCTTAGTCAGTGGCAAGCTTAACAAGGGAGCATCTTTTTTGCCTGTGCGCCCCGCCTACCCTGTTTTAGTAACCTTAACTTGTAAGGAAGCATCCGAAGAGTATGTAAACGACCGAGTCCCCTCCATTGACCATCTATCGCCTCAGATCCTGACGTTCCTCAGATATCTTGTCCAAAGCTTGTCATCTTGCTCGAGGTCTTTGCTTATATCTCCAAACATCATCAGACATATCTGAACGTCGATACAAACACCGCTCAGAAGTACCCCGCCACTCACCAATCTTCACCACTCTCTTCCGTTCCTGAGACATAGTGCCGTGTACACTTTTGCTCATCTAATTGAAGACCTCTCATACCTGTTGGATATAATTCGGGAAAGAAAACGCTTCAAACAAACATCAAGATGGACGTCATGGAACTTGTAGAGAACGAGCCAAATGCGCGCCCCTTCCAGTGTGACTGGCAAACTTGCAGCAAGGTATGCCCACTGGATACAATACTCTTCTGCTTCACTGTGCTAACTTGGATGGCAGAGCTTCAACCGCAAGTCTGATCTTCAAAGACATTATCGAATCCACACAAATGAGCGACCATATTCGTGTATGACGCCAGGGTGTGGGAAGAGCTTCATCCAGCGAAGTGCCTTGACAGTTCACATTCGAACTCATACTGGCGAGAAGCCTCATCAATGCCAGCACATCGGATGCGGAAAACGATTCTCAGACGTATGTGAACTCGAGCGGGTACCTAATACATGCACTAACATGGAAATAGTCATCGAGTCTGGCAAGACATCGTCGCATTCACACTGGCAAACGACCATACAAATGTGCTCATGAAGGTTGTTTGAAGAGGTAGGTTGAGGTCGACGATTAGGCTAAATCCATGAGCTGACATGATCCAGCTTTTGCCGAAAAACGACTATGGTCAAGCACCAACGGCGCTCACATCAACGAGGGGTCCACTCATCAGAGCTGGATGACGGCGAGACCTCGGATTCCGACAGTGGAGAGTCTCCTTCCACACCTCAGCATTCGAGTCAAATGGCACCATGGCAACAAACCGTCCCCATTCCCCACCATGCAGTACTGGGCCATGGCCATGGACATCAGATCCATCGAGCGCAATCATTCGGCGACTTTGGTCATCATCATCAACTTGATGGATACCCAATGCAGCCAAACTATGGACAACACCGACACAGCCTCTCAGGTGGTAACCAGTATCCCAACCCACCCATCCCAGAACAGGCACCGCAAAATCCAATGATGCATCGCGCACCAAGTCTTCCAACGCAATCATCTTATTACGTCCCCGAGCAAAACAACCCCGGAGTCGCAACGCTGAACACGAACCCACCACAGATACAGACGTATCAGATTCCTCGTCAACAGTTGGAAGGACAAGCTCATGAAATTATTCATCAGAGTAGCCCAAGTAGCTACTCGTCTGCCTCGAGAGCCAGCCCAGTCTCTCAAGAGAACCCATACTACACCCACCACTCCGCCCAAGCTGCCACATACGCATTGCAATCATCACCCATTGAGCAGCAGCCGCCAATGATCCAATACCAGATGCCACAACAGCAGCAACAACCCCAGCCAATGCCGACACCAGTATCTCAGTCTCAAGAACAATATCATCCAGCTCCATCGCAAGAGACATGGTACGACAACGTTGCTTCCTACCAACCACCAGTAGAGGTCATCAACCAGATTCAGTCATTCCCACAGTCGAATAGCGTCTTCCACAATCCTTGGATTCAAAAGATCGAGTCATATGACGACCCATCGTTACAGATGCCAAGCGCCCGAATTGAAAACTTGTGATGTGTTTATCAACACCTAATAATGTCTTTATTGTTTTCATTCTCCCACAAGAGCTTGAGTTCTACCACTTTCCTTTCGCGTCAAGGGCTGTCCCGTTAATCGACACGTTATACCCAGAAAGTTAGTGGGAGTAACAGAACCACACTTTCGTCATTTTGAGTTCTTGCGACCTTTGTCCATATAAAAGCATTTCATCCCGCCGCCTATACATACACCATCAAACTGTACTATCCCATCATTATCACCTTACGACATCTCACGATTCGAATCATACATACCGATACCCATACTGGAGTCGACGCCGAAACACCCGAAACGATATGACGATGCACATAGTCACTTTCACAACCTCCATCCTAACGCGTCTCCTAATCACCTTTCTTTTTTCGACATTCAAAGAGTTCATCTACGACCCTCACGGGGCTTCGGGTCGGGCTTTTTTGAATCTTCATCGGGAGGTCTTTTAATTCGTTGTTCCGTTACTCTCACTCGCTGTCATCGTTTTCCCTTGCATACGCGTCTCCAGTTTTCACAGCGAGACCAAGAATTGACTCGTGCGTAATGTGGGTGGAAGGGGGAAAAATGGGATGCATAATTGTAATGAAGGAGTAAGGTTGGAAGGGGGTCTATGCATACCCAACGCATTCGATGGCTTTACTGCTAGCACGTTTATGAGAACGAAGAATATGTACATGTCCATTCGTGTGTTTTGTTTTTTCTTGTTGCTGCTTTTACCGTATATATTTTTTCGTCTTATCGTTTTGAAATTTTCATGTCTGCATTGGGATGGGGTATTTTAGTGCACTACTCGGTTGATGGAGTTTTGGGGGTGGGGTGGGGGACTTGTATGTATTATTAGTGAGGGRGGGGAGGGGAGGGGAGAGGAGAGGAGAAGTGAGGAGATATATATTTGTAACTATAGTAACACAATATCTAAAATCAAAAGCTTGATTTTCATATATTCTTGACTGTCTGTCTGTCCTCTAACCAAATGATGTTTGTTTGTTTTATTCGTTAGTGGCGAAATGACTGGGGGCCTGGGTTTGGGTTTGGGCTTGGGATGAAGAGCTGGCTCGATGACGACGTGAGGTGGCGATGTGTCTGTGGGTGATGCTTTGATGATATGAGGCATGTTCCGTTCCATATATCACATCATCGTCACGGCACTTGCTTGCTTCTCATGTGACGCCGAGCTCCAGATTCAGTATCTGGGGCGAGAGAGACGATGGTATGGATGTTTCTCGCAGTACCGGTTTCTCGTCACATCATATATTATACATTCCCTTACGTAGTATCACATCACGCCAGAATCTTATTAAATCAATTAATAATATATTTAGCTATCAATTACTATTCTAAATTCCTACTTCTTTTACTAAATAAGCCTCCTTCTTACCGAAGAAATAGAATCTAATAACCTTTCTATTACTCTTATAGAATAATTATTCTTATCGAATAGATTTCTTTTTATTAAAGAAATAGAATTATTCCTCCTTATTTTTATTAAATAAAATTAAATAATAGTAATTATTACTTTCTTTTAGAAATATAATTAAAAAGGGATAAAGATAGATTAATTTAATTATATATATATATATATATAAAATATTCCGGAATATAAATAAAAGAAATAATAAAAAAAGAAAAAAAGAAAGAGAATATAAATATTATATATGAGAAGATTTGAGGTTCTTGGAGACGCTACGGTCGATAATAATGGTGGTAGAAGTGATCAATTGAGGTCTAAGTCCGTGCCCCACTCCTGA
>QYAP01000754.1:0-17218 GCA_003988905.1 Hymenotorrendiella dingleyae
ATAGTGCATGATAAAGGTGTCAGTCTTGGCGTATTGCATCATCATGTTCTGGAGCGTGTCGCTCACGTCACCTGTCAGTCTAGGGTTAGTATATCTTCATCTTGGGTCTTCTTGGAACACGGCGACGTCCAGGGACTTCGTGGGTAGACTGTAAACCGCATGAAAGACTGTGCTACTTGGAGCTGTTTCCTCTGCGTAACCTCGGTAGCAGACATACAAGTGCACTGCAACTCGCTTAGTACAGTACTTGATGCTGTGGCCATGCGTGATTATGCAAAGAGGCCTGTCTTGCATCTCGCGCCGATTGGAGGTGGATGAGGCAATTATGAAGATATACTCCGTACTCGAGTACTGCACCGTTACGTGGCACTCGCGGTTTTCGGCTTCACCGCCTCTTGACTGTCGCCGCTGGTCCGACGTGTGTAGGTGAATGTGAATGTGATTGGATTACGGTGAGAGTTGAGAGCAGTGAATTTGGTTTGGCGTCCAGGAAGCTGGTCGAGGTGGTCTGCCCTGATGCATGCTGAAGCTTTCAACGGTAGCCGTGGAGACCCGCGAAGCCGTGGAGACCGGCACATTAAAAGTCCCCATTGAGCGGGACCCACTCTGCCCCCACTTTCACCCGAAACTAACCACTCACGAAGCCCTCCTTGAAGATCGAGCGCCGGGCCCCCCTGCAATTTCTCCTGGATCCAATCCCATATCAAGGCATTCGTCTCTGGCGCATCATCGTCAGGACCATCTTTTTTCACTTTCCTTCTCTCTTCACCCACGAGGGCGAGGCGAGGCGAGGCGTCTGCCGAGGAACAAAGAGAGGCACGTCGCTACTGAAATCTGGAATCTCTCGAGTCTCGAGTCTCGAGCTGCACATATCCGAACAACCCCCCACGGCCACTTCGACCGCGCACGCTCTCTTCGACTCAGTAATACTCGTAAACAAGCCCGGCTTCCCGTACCCACCCATACTTCCTCACTTTCCATCCTCCGAGCTATCCACGTTCACCTGCGCCTGGCCTTCCAGCCCAATCGTCAAGCGACACCACCAGGAATTCACCACTCTATTGCAAGAGTGGCAACATCGAGCATTTGCAAATACCGTCCGGACTATCCCCTCCACGTCTATTCCACTGCTACTACAAACCTCAATTGACGTCGCGAGCATGTTTTTGGCAGAACCCGCACTTCAAGAGTCGACTAGCACCGACCGACCATAGCTAAGATATCGCCAGTATCCTGCTTGTTATCTGCCTCGACGCAGGCGGCCATACTCGGAAAGCAGCGTGCTGCAACCTCGAATCCATTCATCTTAGTACAACACATCCGCCACCATGCTTTCTCCTCTGATGGACGTTTGGCACCATATTGTGGCTATGAAGCCAGCCTTCATATCCAAGAGCCCTCATTTTAACTTTATAACTGTACATTGTATGTTATTTGCTCCCTATCTTGCAATCTGCATGCTAATGTATCGTTAATAGACTTCTGGATCATGGGGATGGCTATACTGGCTTCCATTTGCGTATACCCGAATGGAGGAATTGCCTATATCGACGCCCTTTTCCTCGGCAGCGGCGCTGCAACACAAAGTGGGCTCAACACCGTAGACATCAACACGCTCAGCACCTGGCAACAGCTCGTACTCTACCTCATATCCATGGCAGCAAACCCAATTACCATCAATACCTTTGTGGTCTTCTTGAGATTATACTGGTTCGAAAGGCGCTTCCAACACATTGCGAAGGAGGCGAAGAAAAGTCGGAGGAGCATGTCCCGAACTTTCACCAAGTCCAGGGCCGGGGAGCAGGATGTTAATGGAGAAGAGATGGGTGTGAGAGGTCGGAGCATCGTGGTAATGCACGAGACTACGGTTCCAAATGGAATGACGAACGAAGATGCCAAGCACGGGGATTTGGAGCGCCACATGGAGAAAGTTGCCGTGATTGAAGAGGAGAAACCTCGTTTTTCTATTGATACTGGGGGCACAAAAGCACCAGGGTCCGGGTCCGAGTCAGGTCGTTCGAGATCACCGGGAGCACTCGACCGTGGGCAAGCGCAAATCAAGTTTGCTGATGAAGTCGAGCAAAACCCTCGAGCCGATGAAGATGCTTTACGCAGGCCATCTCAGCGTTCGCACCAGGAGCACATTGCCATTCTGGAGCGGCAGCGTAAGCAAGATGATGGGGCTGTTCTTCGTATTCCTGGCCCACGAGATGCCGATGCTGGTTCCAAACCGCAGGCCGTTGAGGAGTCCGATCCCATTCAACCAACCATGTCTGGAAGGACCCAGACCTTTGACTCCCGAATGAGTGCCGAGGAGGTTCTCAACGGCGATGATCACACCGCAGTTGATGTCGAAGCATCAAAACCTCATATCACCATTGCAGAGCCGCAAAGATCCCCCGGAACAAAATCCCCAGTCGGTGAACATGCTGCCGACAGTGCACAAGCTGCAAAGTCAACAGTTCATGGTGTTTTCGGGCTTCCCAAGCTAAAATGGTTCGGTGATAAGACGGAAAGGCCAGAAAAGCCAAACGATGGAATACTGTCTAGAAGTGGCACTTTCCAAGCAATCAGATCTGCTTTGACGAGCTCACAGGACGAAAACATGCCATACCTGAGCTGGGAACCGACTATTGGTCGCAATTCGGCTTTCGTAAACCTGACAGAGATGCAAAGAGAAGAGCTGGGTGGTATCGAATACAGATCATTGAAATCACTTGCATTGATCTTGACGGTGTATTTCTGGGGATTCACTATTTTTGGAATTGTCTGCCTTTTGCCCTGGATTTTGCACAGTGGCAGATTCGGATCTGTCGTCACTGATGTTGGGCAAGGTAGAGTCTGGTGGGGTATTTTCACAGCAAATTCGGCCTTTACTGATCTGGGTTTCACACTCACACCCGATAGTATGATATCTTTCCAGGAGGCCATCTGGCCTTTGCTGTTGATGAGTTATCTAATTATCATCGGGAATACCGGGTTTCCAATTATGCTCCGAATTATCATTTGGGTCACATCAAAGTATGTCCCAAGAAACAGCGGCATCTGGGAGGAGCTCGATTTTCTTCTTACCCATCCTCGTCGCTGCTTCACGTTATTGTTTCCGTCCAAGGCAACGTGGTGGCTATTTTATATCTTGGTGATCTTGAATGGTGTAGACTTGCTGTTCTTCATCATCCTTGATTTTGGAAACCCGATTGTCACCGACCTTCCGGTTAATATCCGAATCTTGGATGGTTGGTTCCAGGCAGTATCAACACGGACGGCAGGCTTCGGTGTTGTCAATCTCGCTCTTCTCCACCCAGCTATTCAAGTGTCATATATGATCATGATGTACATTTCAGCTCTACCCATCGCCATTTCGGTCCGTCGTACCAATGTCTATGAAGAACAGTCTCTTGGTATTTATGGTTCTGCTGCGGAAGACGCAGCAGACACAGAAGAGCCATCCTATGTCGGTGCCCATCTTAGGAGACAACTGTCTTTTGATTTATGGTACATTTTCTTGGGATTCTTCATCATCTCGATTTCAGAAGGAACTCGGCTTCAAAGTGGGGACTCCTCTTTCACTTTGTTTACCGTCCTTTTCGAAATCGTCAGTGCGTACGGTACGGTCGGTCTCTCACTGGGCTATACAAATATCAACGCTTCTTTCTCGGCTGAATTCGGAGTTATTGCCAAACTGGTTATTATTGCCATGCAAATTCGTGGACGCCATCGTGGATTACCGTATGAGCTTGATCGTGCTATCCTCTTGCCTAGCGAGAATTTACACAAGAAAGAAGCCGACGATGCGGATGCCCGTGTCAAGAGTAGTTCCGGACTCTCCCATGCCGAATCGAAACTTGAAAGGACGAATAGCAAGAACACGGAACGAAAATCACAAAGCGGTCAGAATTTTATTAGTGCCTTGCTACATCCCGGTCCTACAATACCAAACAGTCACCGAAATTTCCCAGGGGGGTCTCATCAGCGCCGCCACAGTATTGCCACTACTCCAATGAGACGGACCTTTTCAACCAGCATTACCCCTTCACCTGCAGGGAAGGCAAGTGGTATTATGGACGAGACGATGGCGGGGGAGCCTTTGGGGGGTGACTCTGCCACAGAAGTTCGTAGCCGATTTGAAGGTCGGAGAAATTTCTTTCAAGAGGGTGTCAATCCAGCACCACGAGACGTATCGCCTTGATTTGTACAAAGAGAATTCGGGGCGTTTGGGAAATTACAATTAGGCGATACCTACAGCATATATTGGCTGCGTAAATACGTATCATACGTGGGATATATTTGCTAGACTGGGTACATTTTTTTATCTCAAAACTGGAGTTCGGGATCAACGGGTTGTACAACAATACATAGGCATTAGATTTGGGCTGGCTTGCATTTGCTGGGTGGGAGATTTCATTTGGGGTGCGAGGAGCATTTACTTGCAGCGACTGGCATTTTCATGATGACACGGCATGGCTTCAAGGCACATATACACGAACGGGGGCTACTCTCAGGTAGCAAAGGTAGATAGATATTATTAGCATTGCACGAATGGAAATTTCTAGGCAACTTCAGTTGGTGGTTTATGATGTCTTTTTGATTTGAGGGCCGGTATGTATATTTTGCTTGACCTGATCTTTTGATGTTGATAGGTGAAATTATATATCTCCAACTCCTACCACCAGACACCGACCTCGCCAACATTCTAGTTCGTGCGGCGGAGAAAATTGGGAAACCAGAAATATTTACGTTGGGTTTTTCTTTTTCGCCGAAGGGTTGATTTTAGCCTAGACGGAAACGAAAATGTAAAATGGGTCGGTCACGCTCGCTAGGAAAAGGAAGGTGCGGGAAGGGAAGCCCACCAATAGCCGCGATACACGAGGTAGGTTATACCAACGACGGAGGGAATGGGAGATGGAAATTCCGGTTCGTGGGTCTTTTTTGGTGTTGGAATTTGGGTTTTGGTGACTGGCTCGGGTAAAAAGAGTTGGTGCTTTCTGGGCAGGAGGGGAGGGTGGCACGTGGTTGGAGTGGTGGGAAAGATCGAAGGGACGGGTTTCAAATTGATGCGTTCGGAGACTTTTGATCGGTACAGTATCTGCGGTGCAGAATATTGCGGGGGAGATGGTGTGTAGGAAGGTGAGGTGTGGTGTGAGGTTTGGTAGGTGAGGTGTGGCAGGTTGAGGTGTGAGTGGAGGTGCGATGCGGTCTCTGCGTTGGGGTCGTGGGAAAAGTGGAATTGGGAAAGGGAAGGGAAAGGGAGGGAAGGGGAGAATGGGAGAATGGGAGAATGAGACTGTTATAAAGTAGGATGGGTGTTGGTATAAGTCTCCATCTACCTACCTACCTACCTACCCCCCTCTCGCGTTTTCCCCTCCTCCCTTCCTCCCCTCTCATCCTTACCTCCAACCATGCATCTAACCCAAACCCTCCTCCTCATAGCGGCAGCATTGACAGGTATAGTCGACGCCCAACTCGCAGCAGGCTACTCCATCGGTCCCCTCACCACCTCGGACACCAAATGGGCCGTAAAGGTTTGTAATATCCTGGATTACGGCGCTGTGGCAGATGGGGTTACGGATGTGGGACCGCCGTTGTTGGCGGCGTTTGAGGCGTGTGTTGATGGGGGCGTCGTTGATATTCCGGTAGGCACGTATGCGATGGCGACTTGGGTTACGTTGAGTGGAGGGACGGCGTGGGCGATTAATTTTGAGGGCGTTTTTGAGAGGACTGGGTGAGTTGTGATGGGGAGGGGGTTTTGGGTGATGTGCTGATTTGGGTGACAGGACGGCGGGGGGACATATGATTATTAGTAAGTTATATGTTTTGTTGAAAGGGGGAAGGGGGTTTGAGAGGGGGGTAAGGATTTGGGCTCATGGGTGTTGCTCATAGTCGAGGATTCCACCGATTTCGAACTCTATAGTAGTCGCAGTAGTGGCGCGATTCAGGGGTATGGATATGAGTTTTTGAAGGATGATACGTATGGGTAAGATTACTGGACGCCTTTCCTTACTGTTGTATTCCATATCATGTCTTCTCAGGCCTACTAGCGTGCTATCATATTATCAATTTCCTGCTCCTTGCTCTCTCTCTCCTTACTAGCAAATTACCGACCTTCAAACCCCCAAACGCGTGGTTTTACATTTTAAAGGCTAATGAATTGGTTAGACCACGCTTGCTGCGTCTCATCAACGTGATCAATTTCTCGGTTCATGATATTGCGCTTGTTGATTGTGAGTTTCCCCGGTATAGATGAGGATGGGACTGATGATATGTAGCACCGGCTTTCCATCTCATTCTGGATACCTGTCAAAGCGGCGAAGTCTACAATCTCATCATCCGCGGTTCGAATATCGGTGGCACGGATGGGATTGATGTGTGGGGCTTTAACATGCATATCCACGATGTCGAAGTTACTAATAAAGATGAATGCGTAACCGTCAAAGTCCTCCCCCCCTCTCTTTCCCATCCCCTTCTTCTTCTCCCCCCTATTTTTCTCGCTAAACGAAATCAGAACCCAAGCAACCACTTCCTCATCGAAAATATTTATTGTAATTGGTCCGGCGGCAGCTGTATTGGCTCTTTGGGCGCTGATACCGATATCTTTGAGATTCAGTATAATAATATTTACTCGTGGGAGTGCAATAATATGCTTATGTTGAAGAGTAATGGGGGCTCGGGCAGTGTGTCGGATAGTAGTTTTACGAATTTTATTGGGCATGGGAATGCGTATAGTTTGTTGATTGATGGGTATTGTGAGTTCCCCAGTCTCTTTCTATGGGGTTGAAGGGGTTTGAGAGGGAAGGGGAGATGGGGAGTTTTGAGGAGTTGGCTGACTAGGGGGTTTAGGGTCCTCGGAGGCGCTTGCTGCCGGTGATGGAGTGCTTTATACGGATCTTACGTTTAGTAGTTGGACGGGGACGTGTGCGGATGGGGCGGAGAGGGGGCCGATTGATATGTGGTGTCCAGCTGGGGCACCTTGTGACGGTAATTCCCAACTCCCCAGTCCAATTCCCTTCATCTCTTTCCTCCACTCAACCCACCCCTCACTAACACCCCCCCAGGAATCACAATCTCCGACTTCGCCATCTGGACCGACACCGGCAGCTCCGTCCTTTACGCCTGCGAGAACGCATGGTACGTTGCATCATAAATTCAGAAAATTAGTAGTTTCTGACAAACTATATATTTAGGGGCTCCGGCGCCTGCCTCGAAGCCGGCACAGCCCACACTTCTTTCGCCATGGTGACGCAAACAGTCACTGCCGCACCGGCGGGCTACTCGGCCGCGAAGATGCCGAATGATTTGCCTAGTGGCTTGGGACTTACCGTTAGTATTGCCATTCCGACTGTGCCGACGACGTTTTTTCCGGGGGCGACGCCCGCGACCGCTAGGGCTTATCCTTGAGGGGGAAGGGGTGGGGTTATGAAGAATAATTACTTGCTAGATTCCTCCATATTTGAATCCGATCAACCACTTCAAACACCTCCTCCCCCCCTCTACCAATTGGATAACCCTGATGACATATGGTTTATTCCTCATCTACCCTACCCTACCTTCCTCTACCCCAAAAAGGCAAGCAAGAAGACGAAAGGGACAAAAAAAAACCCAGGAAATGATTCAAATGAACATGCTTGCTCCACGCACGCTATGAAAAATAAACTAAAAAAAGAATAAACCAACTTGCCCACCCATCGTACCAATACCATCTATCCTATCAAATGACTGCACTCCTAATATTCGCCATCCCAAGGTTTGTCCCACCACCATTGCCCGTTCCCGTCCTCGCCTCCCTAACCTCACCACCGCCCCCACCAACTGCCCCCTCACCAGTTGCCGCACTTCCCCCAACACCACCTCCCATGCCTCCCACACCCCTCAGATTCATACTCCCAATCCGACTCACAATATTGCTGCCTACAGCATCAACCGCACCACGCGGACTACTCAAAGTCGGACCCGTCGGAGCCACAGTCTCGACACGGAATAACTTAATCGCCGTCCCATTCCAGACTCCCACCGTGCCTTTGGCAACTTGCATCTCGGCCGTGAAGCAGAAACTCCACAGGAGACTCTCGTACCAGCCTAAGCTGAGAGGACTCCATTCAAAGTACTGGATGCGGATGGCAGATGGGTCAATGCCGCGGATATCGGCCTTTTGGATGGTGCGGAGGATCGAGGTGTTGGGAGTATCTGTGTCGTTGCGGGGAAGTTTGGGGGTGAGTTGTGTGATGAGGGTAAGTATTGTATGGAGAGGAAGTTCGGGAAGCCATGATTCGATCCATGCTGATGTTGGTTCAAAGGCACCCGAGCTGGAATAAGCGGCTGTGACATATGAACTGAGAGATGTAGTACTGTTTTGCCGCGAGAATGTTGGCATGCCGGCTACACAATTGTTAGCGTGGTGTTAGGCTAGCGGACTTGGGATACTTACCAGGCATTTTACCGCGAGCCTTCTCTGACATTCCTCTTAGCTGGGTAGGTACTGCGTCGTCTATATCTCCAGCTGAGGCGACTGACGAGGCCCGTGAGGGTTGCTCTGTAGGTGTTGATTCTCCAGGGGTTGTCTGATGATCGTCCTCATCATCTTCATCTTCATCTTCGTCATCCCCAATAGCAAAGGTCCCTTCTTCTTCGGGGACGTCACTTAAAATGGATGGGCGTACGTGACTCGAAGAAGGGCTTCTGACGCTATCAACTGAACCTCGTCGACTTTCACTCAGATCCATAGGATCTTTAGCACGCTCTTTCCTCCGTCGGTTTCGTCTCTCGATCTCTTCTTGACCGCTTTCAAGTGTAAATGATCGTAATGCTGGTCAAATATTAGCGGCGGTGTAATGGAGGTGTTTAGCACAACATACCCTCGAATCTCTTTCTATTTCTGAGTATGGCATAAACAAAATTTGGATTCTCTGCGAATACCGTCAGCAAGGCCGAAACTCTCAATACACTGCCTTACTTACTGGCATATTGATGCTCAATAATAGCATTAACGCTTTCTAATAACGATTGCAGAAGATCATGATTGCTATCATTACCAAGGAGGAAACCTGGTGATGACATTGAAGAGAAAAGTTGTAATAATTTCGCTGAAGCCGAAGCGCTCAAATTCTCAAGATATGCGGCAACGTTATTGATGACGGCCAACAGGGCTGGGTATATGGCGCTCAGTTTGCCCTGACTCGTCGTGATTATGTTGTAGATGGACTGATGAACATTAGTGTTGTTTTGCTTTATGAATTCGATATGCTTACATGAATGATAAAGTCGGCGTAAGATCCATTGAAGTTTTGTAGCCTGACTGTCACGGGCAATGTTTCTTGGTTTTCAAATTTCTTATTCAGGCTCTTGCCAAAGTTCGGCTCGACGCTTAGAGTTTGTAATATGAAAACGCACATTCGTACAATGCCTTGCTTTGACGCATCGAGTTTGTAGTCGATAGCATAGTAGAGCAATAAAACCACGAAATCATGAGATCTGTTAGTGTCAATAATGAAGGATCGAAATCGTTTATTGCATTGGGTCATTTCCCAAAAGAACATGATCATTTCAGATGTCAGCTTATTGTTGTTTTGCTGAGTTCCTGGGATGTATGAGGTGCTGGCATGAAGAGGGTAGTTGAGGACTCTGGTAATTCCCTCGGTAATGAATTGGAAATCCTGTGGCCTATGCAAACGCCCCAAGAAGTGACGGAAATAGTCTACGAAGAAATTAGTATGAAAATTTCAGAAAATTTGAATAAACATACTTTTCTTAGCATGATTTGGATCAGACTCAGGAATCGGGTAGAGAAGAACGACCAAGAGGAACTGTATTCATTAGTAAAACCTCCAGGCCGGGCACATGAAGTAAAACTCACCTGAATAGCATATGTGACTAAGATCAGCTTTGGATCTTTGAACACCTGGACGTTGTATGGGATTTTCCAGGCTGCCGGGTTATACTTGAGAGACTGTATAACCGATTAGTTCCGTTGCAGCGCCCATTTTCCAACAACTTACGGTATTCAGTAAAGAACACAACGTGGACAGAACAACCTGTTTATCTGGGCAAGTGACAATATATGAGATGGCCTTAACTCCTTGTACTGGAAGCAGATTTGCAGACATGTACATGCTTTGACTTGTCATAGTCAATAGCAAACGGAGGATCTCTGTTCTGTTGCTCTCAAATTCCCGACTCGTTCCCACTGGGGTATTGCATCCGACTCCACTCGACCATATCGCATATGTAACTTTATTCTTGACATTTGGTGGTTTTGGAAGCGTAAAGTCGGCAAAGAATAGCAGGTCTACCAGCGTATCGATCAGCTCTTCTGCTAGCGGCTTGATCTCCTCGAATTCTTCCCCAGCAGCTTCTAGTTTCGCCAATTCCTCCTGCGACTCATCGAATAACACATCTCGGGCCAAAGCTGCTTTCCTAAAACACAGTCAGTTGGGCGCATGCCAACCCAAATGCTCTACCATACCGTGTCCGTTTCCTACGCACCCCCCAAAAGAACTTGTCCTCCCATGGCTGTAGCTGCTCGGCTTCGTAGAGATAAGGCAGAATCCGAGTGAGAATTCTTATGCAATTTAGCGCATCCCTCTCTGGCGCAAATTCCGGGTCTGGGAAGGAAGGGTGGTGTCGCAGGATAAAGAGGCGGCTTGTGACAGCGAGGATGAGGGTCTCTAAGTTCTCCAACGACGTGTCTCTAGTTCTGCGAATGTCTGCCGGCGAAAAGAGGCTAAATATGTCCTCTGTGGACTCTGGTAGCTCCCAAAACTGCAAGCGTGGTGTCAGTAAAGATGCGCATAGGAGCTTCAAGGTAGGCTTACAGAAGCCCAGTAGGGATCATCGGCCGCAATATCTTTGTCTTCTGAGAGCTTGAAGATGCCCTTCTTGAATACGAGCTTCGAGTCAGACGCTCCCATGGTGTATTGCGTCTGGCATTTAACGTGGATCCCTCGCAGAGTTCTTGGTGGTGCGGGCTGTTGTTTGATACTGACTTACCTAGGCTCGGCCTTTGCTGCATGACATCGCCGGCTCCAAACAAAAGGAAAGCTAAGGTGATCACAGGAATTAAGGCCAACTCTCAACATTGGCAATTATTTATTTATATTTGGAATAAAACTATCGAGCAAAGGATTTTTGAATTTCTTCGATCACGAAAAGAGCACATTGGATCCACGAATTTGCAGACTTTCGTGTTGCGACTCTACTTCTATTTTCGAAGCAGAGGGGGTATCTAACTACTCATTAACGCATATTTTGTATTCGTACAATAATATATCATGTGTACAGCCGTGCACTACCCGAGTTCCGTCTTTCCTTATCATATAGCCATTTGCTATTCAATCCAACTGAGGGAGCCTTCGCAGCCGGGCTAGGTGAACCAGGGGCCTCTGGTGTATTGAATCTCGAGCCAGGTCCCAGTGGACTGGGAGAACCATAGGAGTGTCTTCTAACTCCACCAAATCCTTCTCCCCTAACTTTCTTTATGAATGGACTCGCTCCTGGAGTGAGTGGCGAGCCAGAGATGCTTTCACCCAGCGGGCTCCCGTTCCTACTTCCCCTTCCTGACAGCGGCGAATTTGGATAGCTTCCTTTGCTTCCCGTCGAATTGCCTAGAGTCGGGGTCCTCTTGTATCGTGGCGGTGTAGAATATTTCACATCTGGTGTAGGAGCCTTTGAGCTGGGTGGAAGCCCAAGCAATTTTCTTTGCGCCGGAGTAAGAGGAATATCTTCTATGGGATCTGGATTTCGAAAAAGCGGCCAGAGGGCGATCGCAATGTTGTATAATAACACTGCATGTGCCAGGTAGTAGGTCCAGCTGGCATATGGTTGAATTAGGGTACCATCACGAAAAAGGCTGGGAAGTCTGCTTTAATTAGCCCCATATTCAGAGGGAGGAGATGAATTACTGACGCTCTCCAGAGACCTCTTGCCACAACCGTCCAAACACAAATCCCTCCCAGATTCCACAAGATAACTTTAAAATTGCGATCCGTGAAGTTGGACTTATTTTGGCGCTCAATGATCTCGTTCAATTTCGGATGTCGCCATGTGCCTGTGATTGGTGTCGATGGTGCGGATGGAGCTTTTGGCAGGTTTATGGGAGTCGAAGGATAAGCGCTGACTGAGTTTGATTGAGACATGGCTGCGTGGTGGGCTGGGCTGCGTGTCTTGAATCTGGGTTGGTACAATGGTTAGCAGTAATCCAGAAGATGAAGCTTTTCCAACGCAAGTCAACAAAGAACCGCAGGAACAATGAAAAGAGCCTTACCTAATTCAGCGACGTTTTTGTCGTGTGGAATTGGTGCTATGATTCGAGTAAGTACCTAAATATTAGTAGTGATATGCCAAAGGCAGGCGAGGGTCTATGGCAGCATGCTGGCAGGATTTCCGTGATGGTGTTGACTATTGTTTTCCGAGGTCGCGAAGCAGTTCAAAAGCACGAGCCATCAAGGCTCGTACCTTGAAAACATGGCAACAATCATGACCCTGGTCGCACAGCCACAACCTCTTAGTGGCGCTTTCTAATCAATACAAACTTCAGCATTGTGACCTCTTTACTTTCATCTTAGCTTCAGTGTATAATATATCTGCTCTTTCGAGCGCAGCGAGCCACGGGGGTTTGGGGGCTGGCCCCCATGAACTACTTAAGTACCCGTAGCCGCTTAAATAAACTCGGGCACCTGGCTGTATAGCTGTATGTTACAGTATGTATGAGGGAATCGTGTGACGCTCCGCTGGTCCTCCGGAGGCCACTGCCGTGGGGGCTGTCTTCGCTACGCTCTATTAACTACTGACTAAATGACGAAGACAAATGCTGTTAGCCTCCAAAACTCCATAAAACTTCAATATATCTTCGTTGTCTCATTCACGATTTCAAGCTGTGGCCGGTGGGTACTTATTCCCGACGGGCCTTCCCCGCCTCCCGATCATGGAGCCGACTCGTCCTAGGTCATCGCTGCGTTGGCTCGGGCTTGCAGCTACTCCGAGTTCGTAGGTACCTGATGCTACTTGAAACATTTCAACATCAGGTTCCAAGCACCCATTACAACTGAGTCCTCGGGCTTTCCACGTTCTTCCTCACCAGCCATTGCCATCATGGACAACTTGATGTTAAAGCTCGACGAGTTCGTCACCAACATCTTCAGCAAGTGGGATGCCTACTCTACCGTTCTCTTCGTCTCCCTCTTTAGCTTCTGGGTCTGGTCCATCATCAGCCTTCGTGAACCAGATGCCCACCCTATGCTTCTTGCCCGGCAGGCCCAGGCCTCTCCAGTTCGACAAGAAGGCGAATCCTCAGTTTTCCGCTCCCACTCCGCGCCGCATGGTATTCCCTTAGGTTCCGGGCTCGGTGTCAAAGATGCAGGCGACTCGAAATGGAGCAGAGGAAAGGATGGAGACTTGCGGGATATCTGGCGCAGGGTTGTTACAGGACAGCTCGACAACGAGGGCAAATTGGTAGGAGAAAAGGGCAAACTATTGACAGTCCTCGGATCAGAGAAGGTCATTGAACACGATACTAGTAGGTACTCCTGTATCAGATCAAAGTATACCCACTGATTATAAGTAGCTGATCTCACCCGCCAAATTAATCTCATCGGCCAACATCTCAAGCAGAATGGAGGAAACAAAGTGGCCATCTACTTGCCAAATTCCGTCGAATTTTTGTGCACCTTATTCGCATGCGCCTTCTACGATCTTACACCTATCCTCCTACCTTTCGACCAGTCAATCGACAAAATTATTTCATTCCTCCAGGAAGCTAAAGCAGATTCCATCATAGCTCCCGTTGGATCATTTCCCTTCGATGTTGTGGCGAAGAGCTACCCCTCTTTGAAGCAGCTTATCTGGATTGTAGACGAAGGAAGCAGACACATGGACTGGAATGAGGTTCCAGAGGGTACAGGTGGGCCAGTCAATGTTGCAACCTGGTCCGAAATTATTCAAAATGCACCAAAAACGAGTGGGGTGGAACTTCCAGCTGTGGAAAGGACATCTGCTCTGAAGAACATAGTAGCATTTTGGCCCACAGGCGAACTTGTCGAGTACACACAAGCCAACATTATAGCCGGAATTGCCGGCCAACTCACTTCGATTCCAAATATGCAAAGAATAACAGAAAAGGACGTCTTTTTGCCAGTGGAACCTTTGTCGACCATGTACACACTTGTCTTGACGCTTTCCACCCTATATTCGAACGCTACCGTTGCATTGAACTCGGTTGCTAACCACAACCCCGACCTGGTCTTGGCCACTCAAGGCGTATCGCCCACAATCATCGTGGCATCCTCAGGAACACTTGCAAAAACTCTCGCAGAAACAGCATCAAAATTAACATCTCCAGCATACGGTCTTGTCCATTGGTTTCAAACCCGGGGCCTTGTCCAAGGAGGAGTGATGCCTGCATCGACATTATTTTCTCGAATTTTCGACTCCGCTCGACCAGTGATTGGAAAAGAGGCAGGAAAATTACGTTTGATTTTTACCTCTAACCAGATTGAGGCAAACTCGATTCCATTGAGCTCGGAGAACCTTTCCGATTTGCGAATTTACACTGGAGCGCGGATTATTTACGCCCTCACGTCTCCCAAGGTTGCTGGAGCCGTTTCTCAAAGTGGCATGTTTGATTATAGAATCACGCCTTCGGGCAAGTACGCACATTTCGGTGCGCCCACTACTAGCGTTGAGGTCTTACTGAAGGATACGGAGGAGTATAAGACGACTAATGATGGAAAGTTTGCTGGAGCTGTAAGTCGCTTTCTCCCACGAGTCTTTGAGTATGAACTGACGAATTCTAGATATATGCGAGGGGCCCTGCTGTTGTTGGTGGGGAGGCGAATTTGGGCGTCAATGGAAGGATCCAGGACGATACGACGCTTGCGTTGGTATGAGCGTGGGGATAGATAGTATGCGGAATCTTTTATGAGTTTCCTTGGATTGAATGATGAAATACTATTCTGTACAAGTCTGCGGCGGCGGTGTTCTAAACTCTGTGTCTATACTGCAGGTGCTATTGTAGGTGGATAATTGTCCGTTCCCTTTAATTGCCATGCAAAATGAGTTGCGGACTCACTTCCAACTACTTCAGTATAAATCAGCGCTTAACAAGAGCTTGGGAGCTCGTGACATATTTGGGAACCCGTGGTTTTAGGAGGGTGATATTCTTTGCAGAAGGGGGTTTTGGATAGGGTGGTCGTTTCTGGGGTGGAGATTGTTTGGAGAGTTGGTTGTGGGCAAAGTTCTGATGTGGAAGTTCTTGGGTCACGTGGCCAGCCCCCCTTCCTCCGTTACTCGAACGTGACCCTTCGGGTCACTGGGCTCGATATAGAAGAACTTGTTCCTATTCATATCGATTTCAAGAAAAGAGAGTTACGGAGAGAGAGAGAATAGGAGAATTAGGGTTCTTATATTTCTTGGTAGTTTTTTATTCCTTTTTTTTTTTTGATTTCTTTCTTCCTTTTTCTATAAACGGCGAATAGTATCACGTGGTTATCCCTCGCTAATGAAAATATAGTTACTTTATCTCTTTTAATTATATATTCAAACTAATAGAATATTATTTTTTAAATCGGAAATTTTTAAAAGAAATTTACTCGATTAATTCTTTACTAAATTAATATACCCTTTTTAATTATAATATTAATTTCTAAAATTTAAAAGGTTTAAACTATACTATTATCGCCGTTTTAAATTATTCGAAGATTATCGGCGCTTAGCCTTTATTATCCCTTTTAATAATATAATATATAATTAATTTAATTATTAGAATTTAAAAAAAAAAAGATTAAAAAAATTTAAACTTTTTTTAAAGGATTTATAAAAGCTATTAACTATTATTTAAGTCCGTTTATAGATATTATAAATTCGATTCTCTTAGAATTATTCTATTCTCTTTATATTAAAATAAACGAATTAAGAAAACTCTATATAAAATAATATCTTTCTAATATTATTTCGAATTCATTTATTTATTTTTCGATTATTTTTAAAGCTTTTAAAGTTTTCTAGAATTCTATTTTAAAAAATAATTCTCATAAAAATTCTTTTTAAATATGAATTAATTTAAACATTTTAATCTCTAATTCGATAAAACTATTTTCTATACTTTATAATTTATAATCTTATATTAATAATCACTTTTTTATATAATTTACCGAAAATCATTTTATTTATTAATATTCTAATTATAATATTAATTCTCTTTTAAAAGAATCTCTTAAAATAATAAAGCTTTAATACCTTTTTATTAAAATATAAAAAGTCCTTTCTAAGTTTATTATAATCTCTTCTTTTAAAGAAATTAAGATAACCTTTTTAATTAAATCGGAAAAGATTTATTAGATTTTTTAATTAAATATTAAAATAGAAAATCCTATTAATTAATCTATTTTCAGATTTAATAATATTCTTAAGAATATTAAATATTTTCAATATTAAACTAATAAAAGAATAGAATATTAATAGATCCCTTTTACCTTTAAAGAAATCATTTAAATAATTTATATTATTATCAATATTTAATTAATTAAATTTATTAAAATTAAGGATTTATATAAGAACTTTTATTCGATTAATATTTAATATATTATTTATTTCTTTTGGAATATAATAGAAATTAAATCCATATTATATAAATATATTTATAATTAATAACTTATATTTATACTTATAATTAATAAATCTAAGATTATATATTATAAAATTTACTTTAATTTTTATAATATTAGAGCTTATATTAAGCTCCCGATATATCGCTTTTATAGCTTTATAAAATATATTAAGAGCTCCTATCCTTTTTATAATAATATTATTATAAACTATAATTATAATTATAAATATATATATTATTTAAATAATTATATTACCGATTCTTTTAATTATTAATTTATCCTTTAATATGATTTTAAATTATTTAAGAAATAGAAGCAATTAATTAAATATTTTATCAATAATTATAAGATTAAATATATAAAGAAATCCCCTTATATTATATTCGATTCTAAGATTAAAATCTTTAAAGATTATATAAAAATAAATAACTCTTAGATTTAAACCTCGAATAAAACTATTTATATTATTCTATATTTATTAATTCCGAATAAATCTTAATATATCGATTTTAATTTATAAGAAAACCTTTAACGTGGTTTATCACCGAGCGGCGCACTTTTAGCGATTCCACCACCCCATCACTTTGACACGCGTTTTTTTGTATTCAATATGCCTGTTCTGACTC
>QYAP01000755.1:0-17129 GCA_003988905.1 Hymenotorrendiella dingleyae
GGTGGTTAAGAAAACGCGTGTCGAAGTCAAGAGGGTGAAATGTGGGGGAAACTGGCCGACTCGGTGATATGGCCGACTCGCTGATAAACCACGTTAATTTGATTTAATTAATTTAAAATTAAATTTAAAATTAACTTAATTAAAATCTTATATTTAAAATGATTATATTATAATAATTAAAATTAATCTAAATTCGTTGAATTAAGGGTTAAATATTTAGAAAGAAAGAATAAATATAAAAAAGATTATAAAAAAGTATTAAAAATATTAAAAATAATAATTTTAAATAATAATATAGATTAATCTAAAAATAAAATAATTATAATTAGTTTATTTAATATTATAAAGATTATTTATAATGAAGTTAATATTAAAAATTTAGTTTAATATTTTAATAAAATAATAGATTATTTTATTAATTTGTTTAAAAATACGAATAAATATATAAATGAAATTTAATTATTTAATATTTATTTGAAAGAATTAGAGTTTAAAATATTTAATTTATATATAATTTTTATATTATTTAAAGGTTTAATTAATTTTTATAAAAGTTTTTTATTTTAAAAATATAAGGAAATATTAAAAGATTTAAATAAAATTGTGAAATTGGTTGATTTGTAATCGGTTTCGGTGGAGGAAGGTTCTGGAATCGAGTGGTGGCTGTTCCTGGCCCTACCCTTGGAAGGGGGGCCGATCATGTGATGTGGGGTGTATGTGGGGGCCAAATGGGGCCCTGCAAGGGCGTACTATATATGTGGGGCTAATGTGGGATTGATCGAAGGCTCTAGAAGCCTAGTTTCTTATATATAAACCCCTGTAGTTCAGACCTTTTTAGAGAGGTCGGGTCGAATGAAAATATCATTCTTATAAAAATTAATATTAATAATTTCATATTAGAAACTATTAATAAAAAGGATCGATTATATAATAATTCGGATTCTAATAATATTAATAAAATTATATTTAAACGGAATATATTTAAATATATTAATTATAATAGAAATAAATATTTAAAATTTAAATATTAAATAAAATATTCTAAATTAATATTTATTTAAATATTTTCTTCAAATTAGTTAACCTTGAGTAAACCTCGGGTAAACCCTAATTTAAAACTAGATTAATATTAGATTAATATTAATTAAAAATAAAATTAGATTAAAACCGAATTAAGTTCAATTTAAGCTTAATTTAACCTCATTTTAAAATAGATTTAATTCTTTCTTAAATTGAGGTTAAACTTTTCTTAATTTCTTTTTAAACTTTTCTTGATTATTTATTTTTATCAATTTTTAAAAACTCAAAACATCTTATTTAATTAATAGAATAAAAAGTTATAAAATAAGAAATAAATAAATTATTAATTAAAACTCTTATTAAAGTAAGTCTCTTATCTTATATATTATAAAGTATATTTATATAATTATTTCGTTTAATATAACGCCTTTCGTTTTAGTGCTTTAATATATACTTTAATTATTTCTATTTCCTATTTTTCTATTTTCTTTTTTATTTATTATATATTCTATTTAGAATTTTTAATATCTTAATTCTTTTACTTAATATATATCCTTTAATTATATTGTATATAATCTCAATTAATCCTTTCTTATTTATTTATAAACCTTTTAATCGAATTAATTAATATATAAAACTTTTATTATATATATATAAGATCCTATCTATTAATATTATTGTTTATTTATTTGAAAAGCCTCTTTTTATTTACTTATTTATATAAGCATCCTATTAATAATCTAATTAATCAATTAATAAATTCGATATATATATATTAAATTATAAGAATAAAGGTATAAAGTAGTATATTAGCAGGGTAGTAAGGATTAAAGAGTATTGAAATAAGAGTTATAAGATTCTGCCTATTAATATTATTTTACTTATTTACTTAAAAAGCCTTTTCTTATTTATTTATTCACATGAATATTCTAATAATAATCTAATATATTAATTAGCTTATAAATCGATTAATAAATTATATATATATATATATATATATATATATATATATTAGGAGAAATTAAGCATAAAGTAATAATAATAATAATAATAATAATAATAGTAATAAGTAGGATTATAAAGGTTAAAGAATATTAAAGTAAAAACTCTTAATGATATATTTATTATATATACTCCGAATTAATTATACCTTAGATTTAAGCTACCTAGGTAGTTAAATATATAATATTATAAATATTAGGGATATTTCTTTTATATATAATAATAAAAAAATATTAATTAAAAACGTTTATTATATTCTAATTTTAAAATTAAATTTAATTTCGGATAAAGAATTCGAATTAAAAGAATAGAAATAATATATATTAAAAGATTTTAAATATATATTAAATTTAATTAATAATATAAAAATATTTCTTTTATAGAATAATAGGGTATATTTTATAAATATTTAAATGGATTATTATAAGTGAATTAAATTAATTAATTAAAAAAGTTTTAAAATTAATTTAAATTAAAATAAAAATAAAAATTGAAATTAATTTAATTTATTTTATAAATATTTAAATTATTTAAATAGAAATTTAATAATTAAAATCTTAGAAAACTTTTTAAAGTTTAAATCTATTAATATAAATAATTCAGAAATAAATAATTATAATCCTTATTTTATAAGAAAATTCTATAAACTAATTTTAAAAATTTTTATTTTTAATTTAAATTTAAATTTTAATTATTTTTAACATTAATATATATAAGCTTATTTAATTATTAAGATTAAAAGGGAAATATTATTTTATTATATTAATTTACAAAGAAAATAGAATTATATAAATATATTTAAATAAATATAAAAGGGCTATTTATAATATTTTAATTAAATTCTTTAAAATAATAAAAATTTAATTTAAAGTTAAAATTAAAGTTTTTAAAATTATTAAGATATCGGTATATATTATCGATATAAGTTATATTCGAATAAGTTTTTATATAAACTTTGTATAACTATATAAATTATAAAGTATCTTATTTAATAGATATAATATATAAGTAATTTTTTATTCCTTTTAAAATAGGGTATATATTTTGTTTTAAATAGATTATTATATTTATTTTATAGAAATTAGTATTTTTATATACTATGTAAATTTTATTAGCTTTTAATTTCATTAGGTTATAAGCCCGGAACCGATATAAGCTAAGCTTAAATAAAGAATATTAATTTTAGAATAAATATTAGATTAGAATATTCCGAAATTATATAAATATTCACCGAATATATATTAAACGAATAAATAAATAAAAAGCTTTTATTTAATTAATAAATGAAATTATTTATAAATTTCCACGAAATTATTATTATTATAACGAATTATAATAATAATAATAATAAAGGTAATACTTTTAATAATATTATAAAACTTTTATTAATAATATTATCTTTTATTTTAAGTGATATTATATATATTATAATTAATAAAAGGTAAATTATAATTTTAAATTAATATAATTATATTATATAAAAGAAGAATATTAAAATGCTTTTCATTTAATTTAATAGTTTCGTTATAATTTCCGGAACTCGAATAACGGAAATTAATAAAGAAAAAAAAGTATTAAAAAAATTTAATTAAGATCTTTTAAAAGTAATTCGGATTTTAAATAATTTAATATTAATAGAATTTCGGAGTTAAATTCGGGATAAATTTAATAGTTAAAATATTAAAGGTATTTAAGAGTTTTTATAGGAAAATTATTCTTAAAAGGATAATTAAATATATATTTTAAAATTATATTTTTAATTTAATAATATAAAATTAAAAGTTTTATTTCTTTTTATTTCTTTTATTTAAGAATTTAAATGTTTCCGTAATATTCTTATTAGTATTTCCGAAAATATTTTAAAGGTTAATTTATTTAAATAGATTTATTAAGACTTTCTTAGAAAAGGGATCAAAAATAAGGTTATATATTAATTATAAATACTGTACGGCCTGGATGCATAGTTGTCGAGTATTACTCGAGTATACTAATAATATCACTCGAATATTACTCGAGTAATACTCGAATATATTCGAATATAAATCGAATATAAATCGAACTACTCTCAGGTCATTCTCGAGTCAGTTTCAAGTCAGTTTCGAGTCAGTTTCGAGTCGAATTCGGGTGCATAACTACCGAATAGACTCAGTAAAACTTGAAAATAAATTAAATATCAATTCATTAAATTAGAATTTATTTTATTTTATTTCAATTATTTAATCGAATCACAGAAAAAACATCAATTTGAGAGTGGGAATCGATTCTGTTAAGTCTAAACTACTGCTACGCAAATTTCTAGGTCCTAATAGCTCTCCTGTAGCTCTCTAGGTGACCTGTTGTGGTGGTAGGTGGTTGAGGGGGCTCCTGCACGTGGTCTGGGTGCATGCAGCCGAGGTGCGCCTGCAGCTGCGAACTGGTGGCCTGCGCTCCTGCCTCGGCAACCTCCAACCCCTGCAACCCTGCCCACCACCACCACCAGCAGCAGCACCACCCTGCCACCCTGCGCCCAATTCCTCCTGATATGTGTGTGTATGGCCTGTCAATCAATTCGTAGGCCAATTAGGAGATCGAATCGTTGGTAGGATGCTCGTGCAGGTAGGTAGGTAGGTAGGTAGGTAGGTAGGTAGGAAGAGGCTCTTCGAGTGAGCAGGCGGAATGACGTCGACAGGCAGGACCCTGCATGAGAAGGAGGCTCTGGCTCTGTGTACTAGTTAGCCAATTGAAGCTCGTAGACCTGCAGGGAGGGGCCAATTGAGGCTGCAGCCTGGTTAGTAGGTGTAGGAGTCCGTAGCTTAACATCAAGCTTTGAATATAATTTTTATTTTTTATTTATATAATATAAAATTTTAGGATTCTATTTTTTAAATTAACAAAATATATATAATTTTTAGTTTAAGAAAAAAAATTAAGGTAAGATTTTAAAATTGAAGAAAAAATTTATTAAAAATAAGAATTTAATTCTAATTTATTACTTCTTTAATACTCTTATATTCAATAATTAATTCTTTAATATATAAATATTATAAAAATAGAATTTTTAAATTAAAATAGAATTTTTAAATTGAAATAGAATTTTTAAATTAAAATAGAATTTTTATATGAAACTTAAATTATTATAATAGATTTATTTATAGTTTTTAAATTAATAAATTATATTTAATTCTTATATAATACGAAGCTTTAAATCTCCTAATATAAGAATATATTAATTATTTCTATGATAAAATATATAATTATTTTTAATTATTTTTAGAAATTATAATTTATTTCTTCGTTATAATTTAGTTTTAAGAATATAAATTTATAAGTTAAAAAAATTCTAAAATACTTAAAATTAGCCTAATCGGAATAAGAATACATTTAATAATATAAATTAAAAACTTTAAATCAAAAAATCAATATTTTCTAAAAAGTTTTCAATAACTTTTTATTAATTTATTATCGAATCAATAAAATTATAACGTAATAGAAATCGAATTAAATCGATTCGAATAAAAATAATTAAATAAAATTAGCTAATTTAAAAACGATTTAATATTATTATTATATAAATATTAAACATTATATATATATTAAAAATAATTGATTTCGTTTAAATTAATAGTTTAAATTAATTTAAATACAGAATTTAAGAAAAGAAGAGCTTAAAAAAGTAATTCTTTTTAATTATATATATAAAAAAATAGAATTAGAATCTTTTATAATTATTAATTAAATAACCCTTTAAAATATTCTATTAACAATAAATATATTTTAATTATTAAATATTAGTTAATATTTATTAGATTTTAAAATCTTAAAAAACTATTTAGAAAGTATTTAAATAATAAAGTTTAATATAAAATTTTCAGTCTTATTTATATATTTAATACTAAATGAATCTTATTAATCGGCCTATTCGGCCATTATTCTTAATTAGGATTAAATACTAAAATATTAAGATTTATTAAAATATTATTTCTTAATTAAGTTAAAATTATATTTAGATTATTATTAAATATTAATTATTTAAACTTTAATTTAAAGTTTATAAAATTTAAAGATTATTATTTTCATAATATAATTATATAAAATTAAAATAGAAAATTTTATATTTATTATTTATATTAATTAATTAATTTCATTTATCGATATATTAAAAAGTATACGAAATTCTATTTAAATTATAAAAGAAAACCTTTAAAAGAATAAAAACCTCTATTATCCTAACCTTTAACTCTAAAATGAACCCAATTCTAATTAATTTTCTAACTTTCTTTATATATTTTATTATATAACCATTTTCGATATTTCTATTATAATTTAACTTCTTATATAAGAATACTAATCCTATATATTAATAATATAAATAATATTATATTATATACTTTTCTTTTATATAAATCGTTCCTTTTAATTTATATAATCCGTATTTTTTATAATTAATAAAATTTAACCTAATCGCTTTTAATACTCTATTAATACTCTATTAATATCTCTAATCACCCTTCCTAATATTCCTAATATCTCTCTTATCCTTCTTCTTCTTTTCTTTATTTTTTTTATTATTTAATTCTTTTAATAATCTCTATTATTTTATAATATAAGAATTAAACTAAAAGAATAACCCTTATCTTATAACCTATCTTATTATTAATCCGATTAAATAACTCTTAATAAAAAACTAATATATATCTAAGATTATCGTTTATTACTTTAATTAATCCTTTCTAATTATATTCGAATATCTAATAAATATATAATTAATAATTTATTTTCTCTATTTATATAAGTATTCTAATATAAAACCAGAAATCTTTATTTAAATAAGAAAATAATTTAAACTAATTTTTTAGATTCATAATTAAATAAATAATAAAATCTCTAATTTAATAAGATTATTATATAACTCTTTTAAAAGCTTTATTCTTTTTTTCTTTTATATTTTTTTCTTTCTTATTAATTAATCCTTTTTTAATATTATTATATATCTTTTATTAATATATTCCTTTATATATATAAAACCCTTCCATTTATCTATTATTTATTTCTTAATAGTTTTATATTTCTTATTTATCTATTTATATTACCTTTTATTATATCTTCTTAATATAAATAATATTTCTTTCCGTTTCTTTTATCTCCTTTTTAATTATTTTTTAATCCTTTTATATATCTTTTTTATATTATTAATATTAAATCAATTATTCGTTTATATCTAAAAGCTCTATTATAATATATTAAAAAAAATCGGAAATAATAGTATTTTTACTTCTATTTTTAAAGTTATAATTAATATAATCTTATATATACCTAATATTATATATAAATATTTATTTTACTTTATAATAAATTTTTTGATTTTTATTAACTAAATTCTTTCTAACCTTTTATATAAATATTATATTATAACTTTATATATTATTATCGGCTTTACTATTATAATATAAATTAATTTAACGCTTTTTAAAAATATATCCTAAATTAACTTAATTATTCTTTATAATATTATAATTTACTTTTCTATATTTCTAATTAATTTTATTATATAAAAGTTTTAATATAATTTTATATAAATAAGATTCTAATATATTACCTTGGATAATAATATTAGTTTATATATTAAATTTTTTAGAATATTTAATAAAATATATTAATTTATATTTCTTTGAAATAAATATTATCTTATATTTTTTAACCTATTTCTAATATTCATTATATGTTTTTAAGAGTATTTTATAATTACTTTTAATTAATTTATTTTATATTAATAAATTTATATTATTTATAAATCCTATTATATTTCCTCTTAATTTAAATTTATTATAAATTCATATAAATTCCTTATTAAAAAATAGGAATAAAATTAATAAAAATAGAGATCTCTACGAAATTCTATTAATAATATTAATTAATTCTAATTCCTTAAACCTAATTTTAAATATATTAATTCTATTTATTAGAAAACTAATTACAAATTAAACTAATTCCTTAAATAACCCTTTTTCCCGGAATATAAAAATAAGCTTAAAATAGAAAGCATTATTAAATGCGCCTATTATATCTAAATTAAGAATAATAATTATTATATTATTAGTTCTAACGCCCTAAATTATATATATCTATTCTATTAAAAGTTCTAATACGATTTATATACCTTTCTTTATATGCCCTTTAATTTATTATTTAAGAAATAGATTATATTATTTCATAATTTTTATAATCCTTTATATTATAATCTTCTTTAATATTTTATTAAAATATTCTAATAATATAATCCATTAATATATACCTATTATAAAATAATCCTTTTTTCCCGGCTTCTTTAATATTATTATATAAATATATCAAAAAATCGATAAATAATATTTTAATTTAAAATAAACTAAGAATAGTTTAACGATTTTAACCTTTATTTACTTTATATTTTATTAAAGAATAAAATACGAAATTCCTAATAATCTTAAAACTTTATAAGATTATAATTTCTTAATTATTTATTAGATTTCATTTAATATAATATAAGTATTTACTCTAATTTAATCTTCTTTATACTTTTAACTATTTTATTTTATGTATATAAATTCATAAATATTAAATAAATTTATTTTAAAAGCTTTTAACTAAAATTTCTTTATTAAAAGTTTTATCTTCTATTTAATTATTTTTATTATAACCTCCCCTTTATATAATTAAAAGAATTTCGGAATTAATTAAAATAAATAACCTTTTATATATATCTATTTCTTAAATCTTTATAATTTCTCATTATTTAAACCTTTATTATTATATACTTTAATTATTTCTTCCCTAAAAAATTCTTATTAAACTTTAAAAATTATTCACTTTTTCTTCTTTATTATACTCTAATACTTTTTACAATAAAAGGTTTTATAATAAATCTAATATATTTCCTTAATTATTATATTATAATTATTATTCCAAAAAAATATAAAATATCTTATTAGAATTATAAAAGAAATAAACCATAAGTTACCTCTAGAATTATAATATAAAATTCTTCGATTCTATAATTAATTTTATTAATAATAATAAACCCTTCCCTTTTTAGAAAAACTTTAAAATCTTTCAGGAATTCTTAGAAACCTTTAATATTTATCTTTTTCTAAACTTACTTAAATAATTTAAAAATATTCTCAATTTTTAAATTAAATTTTATTCTTATTAACTTATAATCAAAATCATAATTATATTCTTTATCGATTCTATATTTAACTATTAATTAAAAAAAGAGATTTATAATAAAATATAAATCAATTATTATAAATCTATATCTAATAAAAGTTTTAAACCCTATTAGTATTATAAATTCTATTCCCTATTCTTTTATAAAATTAATTAAATTATTAAAATAAATATATTATATAAAAATATAATTCCCCTTTTAAAATAAATAATAAAGATTAAAATCTCTTAAAATAATAATATTTTTATAAAAATTATTTTTAAAATCTTATTCTAATTCAAATAATATAAATAACCTTATAATTATATTTCATTAAAAAAATAATAAATTATAAATATTATAAATCTGAATTTTCTTTATTTTATTAATAAACTAAATCTAGAAATCTAAAACTATAAGATTTAGAATAATAAACCATATTTCCTAATCTTTTATTATTAATTCCTTTAAAATATAAAAATATATTTTTATATTTTTATATTTTTAATATAATAAAATATATTAATATATTATTAAATAATATAAGAATAATATATAACTATTCTATTACAATTCTTAGATTATTATAATTTAATATTTAAAAGTTTCTTTTTCTATAAATAAATCCATTTAAATTAATTTTAATTTATATATATTATATTATATTATTTTAAAAGTTTCTTTAATTTTATTTATAAGAAATATATTTATTTATTTATTATTATTTCCTTATTTATTATAATTTATATCCCTTCAATTATTAATCTTTCTATTAATCTATTCTCCGTTTTTAATATATTCATAAAAAATTATATATTTATTAAAAATTAATTAATTATAAATCATAAAGCCATAAAATTAAATATTAATTGATTTAGCCCTAAAATTAATATTAATAAACTATTTAACGCTACTATTAATACTACTAATTTAACTATTATCTTCTTCTTTTAATTATTTTTTTATATTATTTATTTATTTTTATTTTAAAAATATTATTAACTTTTTATATTATTTTTAAAAATAATTTTATATTTATTTAATTTAAATTTAAATATATCTTTTATTTTTATAATTATTGTTTTTATTACTTTATAAATATTTACTTATATTAAATAATTCTCTTTATAATTTCTATACTTTAATTTATTCTCGATTATTTTATAAGCTTTTATTTTATAACCTTTATTATATTTTCTATATTTAATAAAACTTTAATATACCCTTATAATATATTTTAATTTTTAATAATTAAAATATTATATAATTTTATAATTTATAATAAAGAGTTTATATAATTTCTATTCTCTATTATTAATTAATCTTTATTAGATTATTATTTATATTATCTTTAATATAATTAGTTTTATAATAAGAAATAATTAAGTTTTCCTATTATTTAAAATTAACTTTAATTAAATTATTTTTAAAATTCTAATTCTAAATAAAAACATAAAATTCTCTTTTTAAATATATTTTATAAAAACTTCAAAATCATTCCTAAGATTCACTTTATACATTCTATATATAAATATTAAATATCTCTCTTTTAAGACTTTCTAGAATTTCCTTAATTTAATTAATTAATTCTATTTTATTATTAATTCTTTTATATTTTCGATTATCATTATTTATGTTATTAAGTCTCTATTAAAGAACTATATTATTATTATTACTTTATATCTATTAAAGAAATTAATATTAATTTTATTAATTAATTCTTTATTTAAATATTTCAATAATCTTAAAACTTTCTCTTTATTATTAAATTATATTTTAATTTATCTTTCTTTAATTGCCATAAATTTAAAACCCTAAAATCCTTTATTATTAGCCTTTATTAGCCTTTTATTCTCCCCTCTTATTATTCTTATATATAATAATACTTTTAATATTTATCTAACCTTTTATTTTATTCTTTAAATATTATCCTAAATCTATAAAATTTATTCTATTATAATCACTAACTTTTCCTTAATTGATTATATAACCTCCATTAAAATCACTTTTAAAACTTCTTAAAATACCCTTAAACTCTTCTCGATTATCTTATTCTTTTTATAAAATATAATATTTTTATTTATATAAATAATCCGAATTATTAATCTTTAAATACTATTCAAAATTATAATTTTATATGGCTTTCATATTATTAGAATAGTTCTAAGACTATTCCTTTTTCTATTAATAGAATTTATTAATACTTTTTCAATAAATACTTAAATACTATTATTATAAAAGATAAATCCTCTAAAATAATAGAGAAAAATCATAATTCCTTATCGAATAATATATCTTTCAGATATTTTACTTTTAAAAAATTAATATACCAAATTTATTATTATTTTTTTTAATTTATATATATAATATAAATTTCTTAATTTATATTAAAAAGAATAAATAAACTTTTTTAATAATTATATTTATTATTTTTATATTAAACTTTTATTTATAAACTTTTAAATATATTATAAATATTTTTAATATTAGATCTATTATATATATTAATAATATTATTAATTTAATATTATTATTAATTATTTTAAATATTATTTAAAGTATAAATTCTTTAAATATAAATATATTTAATATTTTAAACTTATTTATAATATAATTTAATTAGAAATAAATAATAAATTTTAATAAGAATATTTAAAAGCCCTTAAACTAAAGATCAAACCCAATTAGAAATCAATTAAAACTCGATTTATTATTAATCTTAATTAAAAACTAATTAAAACCTATTTAAAAATCGATTTAAAATTAATTTAATAATAATTTAATTTAAAAATAGATTAAATAAATTTCAAAAAATTTAAATCTAATTTAGAAATTAGTTTAAAATCGATTTAAATTCAAATTTTAGAAATATTATATAATTTATATATTTTGAATTTTTTATACTTATAATTATAGCATTAAATATATCAAATCAAAAATTATAAAATAAGAAATAAATAAATTATTAGAGATTCTCTTATTAAAAGCTTATATATTATACGCTTAATTATATAACCCTTATTAAACGTAATATTTCTTGCTTTAATGCTTTAATATATTTCCTTAATTATTTCTATTTCTTATCTTATAACTTCTATTATATATTCTATTTAAAGGTTTTTAGACCTTAATTTAATTATTCTATTAATTCTTCGATAAACCACTTTATATATAACTTTAATTAATTCTTTTCTAACTGTTTATAAATTTCTTCTATTAATTAATCAATATATAAAACCTCCTTCTTTATATATAAAGTCTTATTTATCGATATTATCTTATTATATTACGAAGAGCCTCTTCTTATTTATTTATTTACTTATTTACTTATACGAATACCCTAATAATAATATAATATATTAATTAGCCTACGAATCGATCAATAAATTATATATATATATATATATATTAAAAGGAATTAAGCATAAAGTAATAGGGTAATAATAATAATAATAGGTAAGATTATAAAAGTTAAAAGATACTAAGATAAGAGCTCCTAATAACGTATCTTAGACTTATATAAAGTCTTACTTATTAATATTATTTTACTCGTCGCTAAAAAACCTCTTTTATTACTATTACTATTTATTTACTTATATGAATATCCTATTAATAATCTAATTAATCAATTAATAAATTATATATATATATATAAAATATTAGAATAAAGGTAAAAAGTAATAGGTTATTAGCAAAATAATAGAATAGTAAAACAATTAAAGGATACCGAAATAAGTGCTATTAATAGTGCATATATTATTACTTTATAAATTTAATAATTATAAGTATATTTCGGTTATATACACCCCGGATTTAACCCTCCTTAACCATCTACTAATATAATAGAATATATAAAAAATTATAAGAGGGCTATTAAGGCTAGGAAAATTAATAGAAGAAAGTTATAAATTAAAACTCTAATTTTAACACTTTAAATAATAGAAAATAATTGCAAATTTATTTAATTTTTCATAATTTTTCTCGTTTTTCATAAAATAATTAAATATTTAATTATTAAATAAATATAATTAAATTATCTCTGAACTAATCTTTAACTAATTTATAACCAAATAATCTAATTCAATCCCTAAACCCAATTTAGAATAACAGAACGATAATAATTTATAACTAATTTCTAACCGAATTAGAATTTAGATTTAATCGATTTAAAATAGTTTTAAACTAAATTCCAACTAAATTACAACCAAATTCCAGCCAAATTTCAACCCGGATTCAACTAATTTAATAAAATTTAAACTTAATTCTATATAAGTTTAAACCCTTATACTCTTAGTATTAAAATAATTTTAATTTTAATTCTTATATTATTATTAATTTATTTAAATATATTATTTATAAATTATTTTTTAATATTAATAATCATTTATTTAAAAGGATTTAAATAATAATTAATCTAATAGATTTAAATTAATTTATATATTATTTCGGTTTTTATATCTTTTAAAAATCCGTTATGATTATATTTAATAATTTCGTTAAAAATATAAAAAGCGAATCTTATAATTTTATATATATTCTTTAAATAGAAGATATTAATAATAATATTATAATTAAACTTTTTATTTTTATCTTTTTAAAATATAAAAAATCTGAAATATTATAAAGATTAATTATACAATTAATAGAAATTATAATATTTAATAATCTTTTTAATTTATTTCCGATTAAATTTATAATTAAATTTTATAAGAATTTTTATAAAGCGATTAATTTTAAGATAATTGAAACGCTTATAAATTTTATCGAATTATTAATAGATTAATAGATATTTATTATTTTCGTTAATTTTAAAAGTTAAAATCTTTATAAGATTCGATTTTTATTTTAATTATATATAGTTAAATTCTTTAAAAATAAGATAAAATTTACTTTTTATTTCGTTTAATTTATATATTATTATATTAATTTAATTACCAAATATATAATTTAATATATTAAGGTCCTTTAAATTAAATAGAAATAATATTTTAATATTAATTATAATCTTTTCGATTAATATAAAGATTATAATAATTCTTAAAGAAGAAATTATATTAATATTAAATTTAATTTTATAAGTTCCGATAATAATTATATTTATTTCGATTCTATAAATTCGCTTAAATGTTTTATATTAATTAAGGCTAATAATTAATTTAAAATTTCTATTAATATTAATTATAAATTCTTAGAATTCTTTTAATTTATATTATATTATTAATATATATTAATTAATAGAATTGGATAAGTTTATATTAAATATAAGAGTTCTATTATTATAATTATAAAAGAATATATTCTTTCTAATAAAAGAATAAAATATAGTTTAATTATATAAATAAATAAAATTTTTATTATATTTTCTTTTCTTTTAATAAATTAAATATATTAATTAATTTTATAATTTGAAAGATTAGGGATATTATATAAATCGTTTATAATTATATTAATAATATAAATTTCTTTATTATTATTATTTTAAGGATTTTTATATTTATCTTTTATTTTTTTTAATTCGAATATAAATTATTTAAAAGATTTAAAATTATAACTTTAAATATAAACTTTTTTTAATCTTAGTTTATTTTTCTTTATTATATTTCTAGGATTAATAGTTCGGATTTTTATATATAAAATAATATTTAAGAATATATTTATAATAATTGCCTTGATAATTTCTTTATTAATTTTCTTATAAATCGTTTTAATAATTATTATAATAAGGTTTTATTAGTTTTTTATTTAAATATTTGTTTATATATTACAAATTTATTCTTAATTAATAAATTTATTTATTAATATAATAATTCTTGAATATATATTCTATTATTAATTATTTAATAATTAATATTTATTCTATTCTATTCTTTAAATTGTTTTTTCTATTATATTAATTAATTATAATTTTAATATTAATTTAAAGTTTATTAATATTATTTTATTTTATACAGTTAATAATAGATTTAAATTAATTAATAATATTATAATCGAATATAATCTTATTAAATATAATACGATTTAATTAATATTCGGTAATATAATTTTTATTAATAATATAAATATATTAAAATAATTATTAATAATATTAAATATTAATTTTATAAGGTTCTTATTAATAATCAATAAAATAATAATTGAAACCTATTATTTATATATAATAGTTTTATGTTCTATTTTCTTAAAATTATTTTAAATTATAATAATAAATTTCTTAATATTTTTTAATAATATATTAATATTATTCTTATAAAACATAAGAATTTAATCTTTTAATATAATAAAAAATATATTAATAAATATAATATTATTTTTTAATATATTATATTATTAATAAATTAAATAATAAATATTCTAATATATTTAAAAAATTTAATCTTTTTTAATATTATATTTTATATTATTTTTATAAGATTTAATAAAAGTTAGAATATCTTTTATATATATAAAAAGATTATAATTATTTATATTAAATTTCTTATATTTTCTAATAATAAAGCCGTTATTATAACCTTTATTATTATTAAAATTATTATTATTATTATTAGATTTTTTTTTTTCTTTTTCTTTTTCTTTTCCTTTTTCTTTTTCTTTTTCTTTTTCTTTTTCTTTTTCTTTTTCTTTTTCTTTTTATTCTTATTCTTATTTTTATTTAAAAGAATTCTATTATTATTCCTTTTATTATTATTATTATTATTTCTATTATTATTATTTTCGTTGAAATTAAAATCGATTAATAGATTTTCCTTTGTTTTTTTTTTTTTTTTTATAAATAAATCCTTTTTCCGTTTAAATAGATCTTTTTTTTATAAAAAAGAGGAAAAGATTAATATTTATATTTTAATCGGCTTAAGGGTTTTAAAAAAAATTAATAATCTATTCGACTTTCTATTAATAATATAAAAAAATAAAAATAAATTCAATTATATATTATAAACTTCTATGAATATTAATAATTTAATAAATAGATTAATCGGATCTATTAATATTAGATTAAAATCTTTAAATATTATAATATAAGAAAATATAATGAATTTTTTCGGATCAATTTTATTTTAAATTTTTATTATTTAATTATTAAAGTTATTATAAAAATTATTTATTAATTTTTTATAAAATTTAACTTTTTTAATTATTTTTATTTATATTAAATGTAATATACTTTTATATATATGAATAATTTAATAATAATAATATTTTTTTTAATTAAAAGATCGAATATTATAAGATTATTCGTTATTTTCTTTAATTTTTTTAATATTTAAGATATTTTAATAAATATAATTTATTTAGATTTAATAATAATTTATTTAAATTATTTTCCTTTTTATATATTAATCGATTAATCTTTAATAAATATAGATGGATATATTCTTATAATAATTAAAATATTTATAAAAAGTGAATTATTTATTTCTAATTTATTAAATAGAATAAAAATATTTTATATATAATTTAAATTCAAGTTTAAATCTTTAAATATATTTTATAATATTTTTAATAATTTTTATATTAATTATTTAATATATTTCGAAGAAGAAAAAAATGATTAGAATTATAAGAAAGAATCCTTTAAAAGTATTCCATTTAATAGTTTAAGATTATATTATTAATTCTTTTTTATTTAATTAGGATTAGGGTTTATTATATTATTTTAAAGTGATAATTAATTAATAATACTTTAAGTTTTATTATTAATAAGAAATTCTTTAATAATATCGAAATTAGGTTTTAAAAATAGATTAAATATTATATGTTTATTTTTCTTTAATTGTGACGATCACGGGATCGTCAGTTGACATTTGGGACCATAGGCTCAGACAGCCACTACGCTGACAGGAGAACTCATCTGTTATAACCAATTGTGAGGATCGGATAGCTGCATCAGGCTAGCTAGACGATCCAGGGATTTCATAGCATTTGGAGTCACGTGATATTGGATATG
>QYAP01000756.1:0-17125 GCA_003988905.1 Hymenotorrendiella dingleyae
TAATAATAATAATAATAATAATAATAATAATAATAATAATAATAATAATAATAATAATAATAATAATAATAATAATAATAATACGGTTAAACTTTTAATAATTAATTTCAATTATATATCTTATCCTTTTAACGCCGAGATTTATAATCGTTATATAATATTCTATAAAAGGCTAATATAAACGGAACCGTTAATAAATCTTTTTAAATTAAATAAAAAGAGATTATTATCTAAGAAAGATTCTATAATATTTAAGAATATTATCGAATTAATTCGAAATTCTATAATTAAATCTAAATATAAGAATACTTTTCGAATTGAAAGATATATCCTTAAAAGAGAAATATCCTTATAAAGAATATATATAATCTTTAAAGAAAGAAAGAAATATTTTTATTTTCAATTAAAAATAAGATTATTTTTAAATTTCATTCTAAAAATAAGAAGAATATTTTTGAATTTAAGAATATTGAATATATTTATAATTAAATATAAAAGGCTTAATTCTCTAAATTATATAATAGTAGCGAGGATATATTCTTATAATACGTATTATATACGGGCCTAAGGCTATAACGCTAGCCTATTAATTAATATCTAATTATAATAAATGTTTAAGTAGTTACGTTACGTAATAAAGAATAAATGATTATTTTTACCTAAATTTAAAGAATATTCTAAATATTCGAAGAAATATTTGTTTTATTATTAATATTTGATATTAAATTAAGGATTATTATATGAGAAATATTTTTTAAGACCGAAAAATTAAGGATATCCTTCCTTATTCGATATATCCTTATAACTATACTAAAAAACACGGGACCGGGTAATACATCCTTATTTTGGATGATATCCTTATATCGGGGAATCCTTATATCGAGATTTGACTATACAACCACCAACTTTCCGGCGCGGCTAAGGAGAGGTGTTCTTGCAGACCAATATTAAGGTAGAGTAAAATCGCTTCCACGAATTCACTTGCCAAGTGATACACCTTTCTCTCTTTCCGGATTCACTTGACCGGTTTCCTTTCCCGCAACTAGGTTACTCATTTACGATTCACCTACCCGGGGATCGATCTATCCTCAAGTTATCCGAGAATGATTCTATACTCACCGCTAGTAACCCACACTTGGTGAATTCCGAGCTGATATTCGGCTATCACATAGTAAATACCTAGCACATGCACTCGAGCATTTGTATTTCCCCCTACGGGAGCACGGACAACGTTAAATAATGACAGGAATCTGTCATTAATTGACTCTATTATTTAATGACAAAACGCCATACGATGTCATTCCTTATCTACCCGTTTTTAGTATGTAAAATGTCCCACTTTAATGACAAGTTTAAACTCGTGTCATTAAAAAACCTGTCATTAATTAATAGCATCCATATAATTATTCAGATTTATTTAAATTATTTCCATATCATTAATTAATAGTTAGCGTCCCACATAACGTCCCACATCACATGTTAAATACTGACTCACAGCGTTTAAGAGGGCATTCCTACTCCTACCGCGTACGGAGGGAGAGAGAAATAAGGGGTAAAATGAGGGCATTCCTACTTATATAGAGAGAGAAAAAGAGAGAGAGAAAAGGGGAGTAGAGGGGAAAGAGCAAAATGAGAGGGCATTCCTACCTGTATGGAGAGAGAGAATATATATTCCTACCTATAATCCGGGGTTCCTAGTTCCTAGTTCCTAGTAATATACTATATTATATGTATAGAAGAAAAAAAAAGAAATTTCCTAAGATAAAATAATAATATAACCAATTTCATAGCCCAAATTCCTCGCGGAAATCCTCCATAATAATAAAAGTAGTGATATAGGACCTCTGAAAGGAATATAGTTTATACAAATAAGATAGAACTCTAAAAATCGTCCATTCCTCGGATTCTGGGGACGGTTAAACACGCCATTATTATTAAGTAATAGCATTCTGATATTAATCAATGGCACTATACTATTACTTAATAATGCTATGCTCCCGTAGGGTCCCCAAGTATCTGCCTACATAAACGCACGCTTGGCTCTTCCAGGTCTCATCAACACTTGAACCTAACAACCCAACATCCACTGAAAAAACTATCAACCACCAAAAACCAAGAAAATGGGCAAATTCCCGAACTTTTACGAGGTGCTCAATATCCCCGACTTCACGGAAGAGAATACTGTCATCAAACGTGCCTACCGTACTCAAGCACTAAAATGGCACCCCGACAAAAACCTCGATAGACTGGCAGAAGCCACGGAGAAATTCAAGCTCGTAAGCCCCCTCTGTTTCATCCATTAGCATACACAACAACTCACAACATCTAGATCGATGAAGCCTACACGATCCTCCGCGACGAAGGAATCCGTGAAATCTACGACCACGAATTAACCGCCTCCATCTGGGGAAATCCTCCACTCCCCGGCGAAGCCGAACCGGAAGCCCGCTTCAATGCTCGTGCCGCCGCTGCTGGATATTACAATGCCCACTCGATGCCCGCTGATCCTAATGATACGACGGCGAAACTGCGGATGCGCTGGGGATGGCGGCGCAGCAGAGTATGATGGAGGTTGGTGAGGAGATGGAGAGGCAGAGAGTGGTGGATGTTAGGGAGAAGGAGAGTTTTGTGTTTGCGAAGGTGGAGGAGGAGTGGGTTTGTTGTGATAAGGGGAGGAAGCCGGGGCCGGGGAGATTTGGGAGGCAGGGGAAGAGGAGTTGGGAGGAGAAGGTGTGGGAGGATAGGAATGGGAAGAGGGGGAAGAATAAGAGGCCTGATCTTGTTTGGTGATTGGTGGTTGGTGTTTGAGAGCGATAATGGCTGGTCGGGGTGTGAGCACTTGACTGCATGGAAATTATGATGATGAGAGAAATAGAGCAGAATAATTATAATATTTTTAAAGCAAGCTTTGATTGCGATTCAAATGAGGTGGTCTTGTCAGCCAACAACCACAGGAAACAATCCGTTCAACTACAAATAAGCGAGACCTAAAAAGGGGGATTTAAACTACAAAACCGTTACCCCGCCTCATTCCAACCCCCTTAAATCCCCTCCAACTCCCCATCCACCCACCCCTTCAACTCCATAACCGCACTCCAAACCGCCTTAACCCTCTCATCCCTCACCGCCCCCTCCCCAAACAACGCCCTTACCTTATCCTCATGCCACCGCACCCTCTCCACCTTCAACTGCTCCCTCAACTTCCTCACACTCTCCAGCCCCGCCTCCCTATCATCCGTACAAATGTGAAATCGCGTTCCGGAAGCCGTGGAGTCGTTGAGGGCGTGGATGATACCGAAGGGGTGCGTGAGGAATTTCTGGGCGTTCCATTTCCACAGGTTTTCTTCGGAGAGATGGCGGAGGGAGGCGTGGTTGAATCGTTTTCCTGTGGAGTGAGAAGAGGGAGAGGAGATACCGTCGGGGAAGATGGGGTGGAGAGGTGGGGTTGTGTTGGGGGTTTGGGCGGAGGTGCGGAGGGCGGTCCATTGGTTGTTGTAGATTTTGAGTTGTTGTCGGGCGTCTTCGAATATGTCGATGAGCTCGCGCTCCTTTCCTGGATTCTGTCTTGAATGTCCCGAAGATTGGTCTGCCGGAGGACGGCGGGAGTAGAATATGTCTTCTATGATGTCGTTCTCGCTAAGATGCACATCACCCGGGCCTCTTTCATTACGGGTGTTGTATCCCTCGTATGCGTTTCTGGCTTCGTGGTCGGTAGGGTATCCTCCGTAACCAGATTGAGGCTCGCAGTTCACAGAGGAGGAACCATGTGCATAACGGTTATTATCATTTTCGAAAACGAGATGACGAGGGTCGAAGATAGGGGGGCCAGGGAATGGCGAAGCGAGGATCGAGTGTTCGGGATACCCAGAAGACTCCTCATGTTCCGAAGAGATCAATCCTCTGAAACGTGTGTTACCAAAGTCGAGGGTTTGAATAAAGGAACGCAGTGTATTGATGATGGAAGGATCCGGGACGTTGGTGCGAGGGAAGTAGGGATTGGAATAGGTAGCGTCTTCATGCCCGCCGTTGTATTCTTGCTGGATATGAGGAGGAGCTGGGGGCGGACTTCCTGGAGTGAAGAACCACAGAGTTGGATATGAGGGATCAGACATGGCTCCGAAGAGGCTCGAAGGTGTTGAACCTGTCCACCATGCTCCAGAATACATCTCCTCTGCGTAATTGGGAGGCGGTTCATGGCACACTTCAGGATGTTGCTCCTGCATGATTTCAAGGTCCGGTTCACCCTGGTCTCGACTTTGCCAGAATTTCCATTTCGAACTCATTCTGGACAACCGAGGACGAGGAGTCTTTTGCTCTTGGGCTTGATGGGTAGGGTTGGATACCGGTAAAGTAGTATGGTGTGGGGTGGAATCAGGGCTGGTAGTTGGATAAGAATAGCCTTCTCGCTCGAATTGACGTTTGCTTCGGTAAGATCGTTGGAAGGGAAGGACCATTGTTATCGTTATCGTTGTCTCTGTTGATTTTGGGGAAAATTGAAGGTACAAATTTTGATGAGGAAATCTTGAACGCTGTGAACAGATGGTATCGAGTTGCCAGAAAATAAATTTCGCAACATGCAGAAAACCAAAGTATTTGACCCAGCTCGAAATCGCTCGCCCACCTTGTTTTGTTAGCTTGATTGCTTCAAGCAAACAATTCATGGAAGCACTTGTATTCCAATATCAATTTCAAGTCCAAGATTCGACTCATCCGCCTGACCGCCATTTTCTATGAGAGATTTTTGATGGTAGAGTGAAGTGGTGAATTAAGGAGTGAAGAAATGATCACTCGAAGGTTTGCTCGCGGACTTGTGCAGCTTTTGATACGAAGTAACAAAGTAACAAGTAGAACAGTAGAAAGCTGACGATGACGACAATGTCGTGCGTAGGGACTTGTGGCGAGGTACATTTGATGTAATGCAAGGCGCCTGCCTGTAACACAATTTTTGTACGAACTGGCGGGGTTGAACCTCGATTTGGAAACAATTACATTAAAGATGCAGTAGCGAACGGGAAGGGGAATCTAATCTTGCACAGAAGATTCTAGTCGAGAAGATCATGCGAAGGAAGGATGCAGTTTGTGTTGGACCGGATTCGTTGCCCTGGACACCTGAAATTTGCATCGCCACTTGGTGCTGAGGGATCGTGGGTATCATACCGTATGAAACTGACATAGATAGCCTCGTCTCAAAAGTGATAGATAAATAGCTACCATCAAGTAGTTTGTGAGACCACCCCTCGCTTCCATTTCCACCTTGATTTTTTGGGCTGGTCTAGCAAAACTGAAGATCGCGACTAAATGGGCAAGAGGTGGTCTCAATAGCTACCATTCTAGCGTGTCTCCGTAGTGACTTTGATTTCCTTAAAAGGGTTGGCACAACGAGATTCAAAACGAGAGAGTGGAGCGTGGGGGCGCACCAAGTAGTGTAGCACTGCACGCGCATAGTCTCGTGGCAAGTAAATGTGGGAACTTTTTGGTCGTTTTACCCTAGCTGGATTATTAATATATTGCTTAGCACAAAGCCACAGACCGTTGCTGTATTGCTGGGACTTACTGCAATGATCATAACCGCAGCTTCAAGCTCTCCTGAAATCAAAACAAACAAAACCCGAGAAAAATGCATTTCCTTTCTCCATGGTATCATCGCTCGCAATATCTGAACGTCCAAAGACTGCACTGTACAACACGCCAACTCCTGCTAACTCACAAAGACTAAATTGCAATCCTCGCCCCTCAATGCGTAAATCTAAAATCCAATCTCTTATTCCCCTCGTCCGTTGTCGTTGCCAAATAATTCAGTCTCTCATCTTCACTCATACCATTCCATCTCTTCTCTCGATACGCGTTACGCCTCACGTAATACAGCTTCGTCGCTAAATAAAGGAAGATGTTGCCAACACCGAGTAATAGGAGAATCCGGTTTCCGCGTTTATATCGTGGCGCGTCGTCTTTCTGGTAGATATTCGCACCGATGATGCCGGAGGTTTGTACACACATGTTGTAGAGTGCTGCTGAGACAGTACGGGAACGCACGGTGTTGGAGTTGCGCGAGTTCCAACCTACTTGGATTGGGTGTGCTGTAGGGGATTAGCCATTGAATTTTGGAGAGTCTGGGATTTAATTTACCACTCGGGTAACTCAACAATCCAGTCATGATTATCCAGGCCCACCACTTGTCAATCCCGGTAATGTCAACGACGTTGATAAATATCAAGAAAGGAAGCGCCCACAATTGGCCGATCATCGCAGTGAAAGTGAGCTCCCCAAAAACCTCCGCAGCGTAGGTGAGGCCGAGCATAGTAATAACATGTAGAATCTCTTTTGGAATGACAAGCAAGTTCGTCTTGAAAGTGCCGAACCCAAGCTCCTTCAAGGAGAGAGTGAGATAATAGGAGGGCGTCACCATTGGAGTTTGAAAGGTTAGACCGAGAATGTACATCGGCCAGAGGTCAAAATCTTTCATACTTTGCCAAAGGAGTGCCGGAGTAAGGGGTTCTCGATTGTGCATGGAGCTTTTGCTTGGGTCTTCTCGTATTATACGGTTTACCATGATCTTTTCTTCGCGCTTGGTGAACCAGCCGGTTTTTCCTCGGAACCAGCTTGCAGTGGAAGTCGGGCTTGATGGCATGAGAACATAGGCGAAGAGACCGACGACAAGTGTAAGAAGACCCTTTGCGGAAGTTAGCCATGATCTGAGATCATCACTCAATTCACCTTGTCTGCCAATTGCCCCACCAAAAATAGAGACCAAGAAAAAGAGAGGATTATGTATCATACGAGCCCGAGAAGAGATAGAAAATGAAAAATGGACTTGAAATGGAAGCTGCTGAGGTCTCATTGGCATGTTTACTTACCGCAACCGCAAGAAACTCGGGAGTAAACAAAATGAGAAATGGAGGGACAGCCGAAAGAGAAAACAGCAAGACAGAAAGAGGCAAACGAAAGCACGCATACTTCAATCAAAAACAGCCACCTCCACCCAGGTTGTCCAGTAGCATCACGAAGATGAAGAATACCAGCTGCAAGGAAGCCTCCCATAACATCAGCCATTGCCGAAGCTGTCCAAAAGAAACCGAGGCGCAGGGAAAGCTCATGGTGTTTATAAAAATACGAGAGGTACAGGATAACCTGAGTCCAGTATTAATTTACACTCCTCGAAGTTGATGGGATATGGAGACACTTGCCTCGGGAATAAAGCCTCCTTGAAGCATGCCTAGGAGCGCTCGAGTTATCAGGAATGATTTTCTTCCTTTCAGAAAGAATTGGGCTGCCCCAACAATCGACCAAACAACCATTTGAGTTGGAACCCAAATATCGGGGCCAATCCATTTTGCAAGTAGTTGAGAAGGAAGCTCCGCACAAAGAAATGCAAATTTAAACGCCGTGTTCCCGAGATTATAATCTGCTTCAAGTTAGCATAAGTTCCCCTCTCGTTCATTGGAACTGACCATTTGTAGTCATTCCTAAATCTTCTAAAAAATTGTCCGTCAACGCCTGGGTGATATTCGAGCGGTCTAGTTCTAACGCCATAAACATGATTGCAGCAAAAAGCATGATTCGTTTATCAATTTTCCGGATCAACCGGTGTTCTTCCCCCCACGTCCATCGCTCATCTGGATCAAAACGATGAATGTTCTCCCACTCATCACCAGGTCTGTATTCTTCCAGTGTTTCCGGGTCGTCGAATACAGAGGGCTGAGTAGCAATTGCGTCCGGATCATATACCGACCCAGATCTTTGGAAAAAGAATCTCTTTTCAGCCCCAAGAACCCCCAGAGCCAGAGATCTACCACTCGCGAGTAATGTCGGGGTTAGACGGTCATCATCTTTATCGACATCCGCAAATTCCGGGTCATCGTGGTAATCCTCATATTCGTCGCCGCTTGAAGGCGTGCCGTCAGACGCGAGGCGTTGATAACGCGTTCCAGATCTTGTGAATCGCTTCATTGGGATGTCTGGGCGAGCCTCCTTACCGGAGGAGGAGGAGAATGCCCTCATGGGGGGCGAAGCTATTTATTGGATTCAGATCGCGTCGATAGGGGCATCACGCCTTCTGTCGCGAGGGAGGTGTGGCCAGCATCATCGAATAGAATTACATCCTCAATCCCTGCATTGCGTGTTAAGCGAGCTGTCTCGGCTTTTCATCATGCACGTGATTTGTGACGTGCTCGAGCCCCCCACGACCTGTGACGTCCAACTGAACCTCTTCCAATCCGCGTTGCCGGATAAGCTGCCACACGAAACACCCAAGTCTGAATAGTTACTTCCAAGGTTCACCCCTGATGCGATGGTACAACACACCAGAACTCCCAATGCGGATACCTATACGGAGTGCGTTGGTCAGCTGACTTGCCTTGATCAAACCCCTCCCTCAGTGTGACCTTCAAAGGGAAAACTCGGAACTTTCATGGTGGAGTGGGAACAGAAAAAAAGTTCACGAGGTATTTACGACGAAAATATGACGGGCAAATATTGATAGGGTAGGCTCACGAGAATAAGGCCAAGCGTACTGACTGCCTTTCCCCCTTTAGAGCAAAGCTTGCCAAGAACAACTTGGATGTGTAATTATCAAATGATCTCTTTTGAAAGCTCGACGAACCCCCCTTGAAACTCCGAAGAAAGAAAACTCCTTGTGCGAGGTGAGGGAAATGGACCCTCGTGATTAGCCAAGACTTTGATAATTGAGAGTGACGCATTGAAATAGTCAATTAAGCGAGACTGTTGACGTTGAAGAAATCGTGAATCCTGAGTGCTCCATCCCCTGTATATATTGGGCGTTACGCAAGGATTAAAGTATCCATTCCTCTTCCACTTGTAGCGAAAAAAGCTTCCATATATACTGAGGGGAAGAACGACAGATTTTGAGTAAATTTGAACTGCGATGGCTCAGAAACACTGTAAGTGAGATTGAAAAGCTATTCCCATTTGACTTGTTACTCTAGAATACCTGGACTTACTACCTATATTTCGACTCAGCGCATTTGCTGCCGAAAGTGTTCTTACTGTCATTACCGCCAACCTTTTGCTATTTCTGTCACAGCAGACACAGCTAGTTGAAAAAAGCCATTCCATTTCGGAAAAAAAACCCCTCGATTAAGAAGCTTGGAAACTCTTTAAAATGCAGCTTTTTCCAGACATTTCATATAGCAGTCAAACTGATCATGGGCGCAAGTTTCTGTTGTGGCCTGGATGGAAACTTGGATTGTTAGGAAACTCGGTTTATAGCCATCAACATCGTAAAAGCTGCACCAAATCCACTACCGTAGGTCTAAGTTTCAATCTGGCGGTGGCAACCCCATTTTCTGACATATCACAGCACAGAGAAGCTTACCTAAAGAGTGGAAGTTCCCAATTATTTGTTCACCTACAACAATGGACGCATACGAAGTCCCCTGAGGTACTCATTAATTGATAAACCCCGTGAACAGTCAACTGGAAGTTGACTCTAACAAATATCAGAGCAAGACTTAGACAATACTCGGGCAGAGATTCGAAGACGACTTCAAAAATTTCTCATCTGAGCCCGAAATCAAGCAAATCGAAAATACGAGACTCATAGTTTCCAGAACAGCGGCTGCTATCGATGACTGTTTAATCGTAAACCCTCTGCTATAAATCTAGGATTTCATGAATAATTACCACTTTAACTGCATGGGAATCACAAAATATCTTTATTTTGCTGTCGAAAACCAACTTGCTGTCGTTGCCTCCCTAATTATTGAGTGGGAGGAGACTTATGATAAGCTCACCGGGGCTACATTCTAACACATCAGCATAAGATAAAAACTATCTCTCCTCCTCTTTCACTGCTTCCCATTAAAAATCTGGCCCGCAAAAGGATACATTAGAACGCCACTAAAAAAGCATACTCCGTCTACAGCGATACTCTAACCTTCTAGAAAGCTTAGAGCAAGTATATTTATGCAGGTTTGAAGCAATGGAGAGGCAATGTTTTTGTCCTCGAGCCGGATAGTACTAGTAAAAAGTCTATCCCGTTAAGGTGTCAATATTTCTTCTTCTTTGCTCGCGGGGTTTATTCCATGGAAATTTTATGTAGTATGAAGGTAGTTCGGAGTCTTTTATTCCACTTTAAAGTCCTTGGAATTTAGATAGAATTGGATAGGTACCTGAGAACTATGGCAAGGTCGTTGCAAAAGTGACACAAAGCTTACATCAAATCGCATTTTCTTAGATTTCCCGAAGCTATTTTCAAGCAATAGCAACCTCAAAGACGAAGGAGAAGATTGAAGGATGGAATGGGAAGTACTGTAGGATATGCAAGTAAAATTCGGTACAATTCTGCACCCTTGAAATGACCTTACAATTCCTAGTTGACGAGAAAGACTTCTCAAACACAAGTCTGATTTCACCAATTGCGTTCTGTAGTCAAGTCAACTACCCGCTCCGAGCATCATATATATTGTTGTGCATCTATGATATCGAGAACATATTCGAAAAAACTCCGGTTTTCGTGCCATAGTCCCTGGACATCTCCAGTTTCGTTTCGGTAATACTTATCAGTCTACATGGAAATGTAAAAGGCTCCCGAACCATGAGGATAATCAAGATTCATGACAAATGAATGGATAATAAAATTAACTATGGTTTTCCTGATAGAGTAGATGCGAGGTCTTGTTACCGAGAAACGAGTTGCTGTCATCCAACCAGTGTATTAACAAATATTCATCGATAATCAAATCAATCAAAATGTTCATGATTAGAATGATTAGAATTTGAGTTTCAGGGTGCATGATTTGAGTTTGATTTAGGATAAATATATTCAGGAATATTCTTGATTATTTTGAATAAGCGAAGATATAATATTATAGACCGTAATATGCGTATAAAATGGTTCTTAATTCGATTATTTGATAAATATATATTATCGTTAAATTGTAATAATAGCTACGGTATATAATAGACTATGGTAGGCCTATAATATATCGTCGACGTGTATAGAGAAGAGGGGGGGACCTTACTTCTTAACCTTTTAATCTAAGCGAATTATTTCTATTGGTCGGATTAAGGTTGCCCTATTTTAACTCAAAATAATCAAAATAATCAAGAATATTCTGATTTGAGTAGAATACCTAGGTAGATTTTGATTTAGAGCCTAGACTCTTGATTTGAATTTGATTTTAAGGGTAAACTCAAATCATTCAATCAATTTATTACACTGCATCCAACCCCTTTTCCGCCCCACACTCTTTATTTAATCTCTTTTTGCACAATATCACCCTGCTTCCGTCCTCCAAAGAACATCAGATTCCTCTTTTTCCACTCTAGGATTCAATTTAAGCACGCTACATTTGCCAAGTTGATAGAATCCCCGATTTCCGGTCGAAAGGAACATAGAATGAACTTCCCCCTGTTGCCGTATGATTGACCGTCTAGGTTTGGGGGTTTGGGGCCTTTAAATATTGTAGAAACTGTGAGATAAAATAATCTGTATAAATAAGAATCTAAAGCTGGTATATTCGCTGCAACTCTGCTATTAGCTCAAATATGCGTTTCAATAACAAGTCGAACGTGAGGTAGCTTGGTCATCACGATGCTTTGATATTAAACTAATGCAGGCTTTACTTAAACTTTGACTTTGAAGGTAACAATTCCAGACCCCCCTCAGACAAAGTATCCTTGCCATTTGCTGAACTAGAACGCTTCAAAGTATGACAGCAAGACGACGTTCGGCAACAACTCCCTCTCCTTCCATTCAACTTTGTTGGTGTTGGATAACTCTCCATTGCTAGTCTAGGGGGAACAGCCAGATTATATGGCTCCGCCAGCAGAAAACTCTGCTGCTCCACAGTGGGTTCCGGACTCAACCAGGACCACGTCACAACAAACTTGTCAACATTTAGCTTATTATGAACTACATAGCAGTTCTCCACTATTTAACTTTAGTGAGAGGTCAAATTTTGACTAGAGTTGAAACCCAATTCTCTCTGGGTCCACTTTTTGCGAAATTGGCGCCATTGTCTCTGAGTAAGTCCTAGATTTCCGTTCTCTTCAATGACATATGTAAGTAGGTATATCTCACAGAGTTTGTTCGACTTAGGTAACAGATTATGGAACTCGGCATTATTCTCCTGCTCGTAACATCGATATTGTGCTGTAATTTACATATTTGTAATACCGGTAGTAGTTAAAACTCGGAAATAGTCTTAGGGGTTACCAATATTCCCTTTTTAAGGCTTACCGACGATTGTCCCGGTGACCTATAGGTCGTGACTTTCCAGCTGCCAATTATGGCTTGGTTGAATGAGAATGAGACATCGAATTTCTCCGGGCTGAGAATAACGTCCTAAAGTAGTAAAGCGGTTCTAAGTTAACATCAAGAGCTGATAATTTTGAATAAAGTCGACTATCTGACGACTTCCCCTAGTAACTAGTAGCCCTTTAATTGCTGGGCCCAAAACGAAGCGACAGTAACATCAATTTCGGTAGTAACATCTTTCTTCCCTTCCCCACATCAACATCCTAAGTTGAAAATTTGCACCCTATCTTTCCATCATAAATAGGTAACCTTCCCCTAAACTGCAACCCAACCAGTAAAACAACTTTATCCATACTTCTTCCGCACGCTAGTACATTCAAAATTCTCCAACATAATTGCTGAGCTCCTTTTAAAGTGAGTTTATGGTTGTTAATAGAAAACGGGACCGTATTTTTATGTGTGTTAGTTACCTACTCGGATAGATAGGAAGGAATGTTTTAGAATAACAAAGATCGCATGGACAATTTATGATGCGCGGTAACTTAGATGCTAATCTCAAGCAATCAAACGATATCAGATGAAATTGAAAGGCAACTCGGACTGGAGAGAATAACAAGGATTTATTGTATTTAGATCTTAAGAAAATTGTAGTTGCAAAGACTTATAAGGCCGATCCTCATCTTTATCCTCTGATCTGAGAGTTATTAATAACTCCCATCACCCGATAAATGAATTTAGATATAAAGGTGATACCTGATTATCCGGTAAGCTAATCCCAAAATCTAAACCCTTATCCAAAAATTGGAAATCCTAATCTATGCATTTGGATACGAACTTTGCTCTTAAGCGTATCTCGGATCCGAAATCTCTTTCTTACTCTAGTTATCGTTCTGGTTTTCGTACTCGGTTTACGCATTCATATCCCAGCGGGCTTGCATGTCCAGACTCCATGGCCATAACTTTCTTAGCAGCTTACACTTATCAATCCAAACACACTAGCCTCGAGCACAATTTGGCACATTCTACATTTTTGTTCTAAAAAAGTTGATCATATTTGCTAGTAAGAAATAAACTTACCATGAAGTCAGAATTTATCAAGAGATCCATCTAGGATCCTTCCTCGAGACTCGCTCGACTTTTAGCTCCTAGTTCTGAATTAGCGGAAACATCCGAAAGGTTCAAACCCACCGTCTATTACTCGACATCTTAAAGCCACTCCACGGCTGCTTCATTTCCTCGTCGTTCTTCGTCTCCGTCTGGGTGTCTTTCTCTGGCTGCTCATGTTTATCGATCGTTCGTACACGGCGTCGATGCACAGAATATAAATGCACTACGACTTCATGGAAAGACTTGCAAACACAATCGCAAAGCGCGCAAGGGTATCTGTAGCCACCTGCAAAGTGCTTGTCGGGAATCGCTAGCACCGTAAATCGCGGAGTAGATATGCTTGCTTGGGTGGGTGCTCGAGCAGGTAGGCGAACTGTGGTTTTGGGCAGTTTGTTTTTGAGGGGTTGTCTGTTGGGTGTTAGCACCTTGCGAGAGGAGGAAAGGGGCTCACTATGTAAAATCTTGGAAGGCATTTTGCGTTCAAAGTTCGTAGAATCAGTTGGTCTGTATCTCTATGAGTTGTTGAGAGACTTGGGAGTGAGGAGGAACTTGTGCCCTTTTATATTATGGGCTCAGAGGCCCATAGACAATGGACATTGTGTTGATTCTTTGAAGACATGCTCGTGGCCTTTCATTGGATGGAATAAAGAAGATTGCTGGCTGCTTTGTCGGCATTGTTGAATCATCAGCAGTAGGCAATACCTATTGAAAATAAAAGTGGGTCCCGTCACCAATGAATGGATAAACACCTTAATTCTTATTATTCTACCTAATGATATCTCATAAATATAAATATTTATATATAGAATAAAGAAGTAGGGTTTAAAGGCTTAAAAGGGTTTTAAATATTTTAATACTCCTCTTATTTAAGACTTTTTCAGCTTTAATAATACTTTAAATACTTTAAATTTCTCCTTAGAAAATACTTTTATAAATCCGTTTATAATTTAATTATTAGTTCCAATATTTTCTACTTTAATATATCTTTTAACTATTTTATCATATATAAAATAGAATTTAATATCGATATATTTATATCTTTTATGATTTTAAGGGTTTTTTATAAGAGCTATTATAATTTAATTATTATATTTTATCGTAATTAGTTCTATTTCATATTTAAATTGAAATAATAATTAATATAATTAAATAACTTCTTTTCCTTCGAATATAATAGTTATATATTTAACTTTATATATAGAATCGGTTATAATATTTTAATACTTCGATATCTAATTAATAACCTTACTCTTAAAATTAAATAAATATCTAGAAATTAACCTTTTTAAATCGAGATCTTCTCCTTAATTAATATTAATATACCCTTAAAATATAATTATTTTATTAAATTTTAATTTATAATCTATAATGCCTTTTATATATTAAAATACTTTTTATATTATATTATAATATTATTTTCTTAGATTTAAAATATATTAATTAATATTTAAAATTATAAATATAATATCTCCTTTAATTCCTAGTATTAAATATATTAAAGATCCTATTTTTATTTAATATAATTTAATTTCTTTAAGAATAACTTAATAATCTTCTAAGATTAATAATAATTTATTTATAAAATCTATTAATAATATCGAACTATTATATTCTATTATTTCGAAATCCTTTAAGATTTTATTAATATAAACTTTTTAATTTATTTATATTATTTATTCAAATCGATTTCAAATAACTTCTATTCTTAAAAAGAAAACTAATAATCTTATATCTATTATTTTAAATTTTAAGCTTAATTTATCTTTAATTCCTTAAATATCGATTTTATTTAATCTAATTAAAAGAATATTATTAATATATATTATAATAATTATATCTCTTATCTAAAATATATTAAAATTAATAGATATTATTTTAAAATTAAAAGATTTAAAATAATTAATAAAAATAATATATTAAACTTATAATACTTATTTTAATCTATATAAAACTTTATTTAATTTATATATAAACTTCGAATTACTTTTATATCTTTTTAAAGATTTAATATATATTTCTTTATCGATAATTCTATATAAAAAAACGGTTTTAATATCTATTTATTTAATCTTTAAATCTTTTTCGATTATAATTATAAAAAGAACTTTATAATTTATTAATTTAATAATTAAAATAAACGTTTCCTTATAATCGATTCTTTCTTATTAAAGATATCCTTTTATTATTCATTTCGCTTTATATTTAATAATTTCCTTTTTTAACTTTTTCTTAATTTTATATATTTGTTTTCCTTTTAAAACTTCTTAATTAAATAGAAATATAATAAATAACCACATTTTATTTTCAATAAATCAATTATATTCATTATTTATAATAAACTTCTATTTATTATTATTAAAATCTTAAATAGTTTTATTATAAACTTTTAATATAATATAATCAAAGGTTTATCCGATTAAAAGAATTATAAATAAAATATTAAAGTCGATATTTAAATTTATATTATTTATATCGAAAAAAGAATCGAAAAAAAAGATTCGAATAAATCATTAAAATTATTTTCTATAAAATCATTATTTTAATAAAAAATATTAGAATTTAAGAATAGATTAATTATAAATTAAAAAGATAATTCTAATATAATTAAATTAAAAGTAATAATAGAAGCTCCTTTTATATTATTAATCTTATTAAATTAAATATTCTTTATCTTTTAAATTCTCTTTTATTATAATATCTTATAAATATAATTATTATTAAAACTTAAAAGCCTCGCTTTATAGGCTTTTAAGTTCTATTTTTTGATATTATATTCTATTCTATATTTCATATAATATTTCACCCTAAAAAGTTTAATATAAGAAATATTTAATATATCCTTAATAAAATATTTATAAGAAACTCGATTCTTAAATAAAACTATTATATTTCGATTTTATAAATAATTTATTATCTTTAATACTTTCGGTTAAAATATTAAAAATAACCCTATTTAAAGTATTATTAATAGAACTTTATTTATTAATATCCGAATAAAATATTTAAAGGCTTTATTTTATTATAATAAATATAAAACTATAAATTCAAAAATAATTCCTTATTTAAAATATTAAACTTTAAAAATATATAATATATATTCTTTTATATTATTAAAACGAATTCATTTAATCATAAAATCGCCCCTTTTATACTTTATTTTCTAATATTTCAAAACTAATAACATTTTATCTTTTCCTTTAATATAATATATTTCAAAGAATTTTAATAAATCTTCTAATATTATTATTTTAAAATATTCCCTTTAATAATCTATAATTTTCATAAGCCTAATAATATTAATATAAATAAATTTATCTTAATTAATACTTTTTCAAAAAATCTAAGGCTATTTTTATTTAAATATCCTATTTTAATATATTATAATTAAATAATAAGATTATTAGAAATTAAAAAAGCTTTAAATATTTAAATATTAATTCGTAATCATATAATATATAAACCCTTATTTTTTATAACTCGAATTTTCATTCTTTTTAAATTTAAAATAATAATATATTAATCCTTAATTTAAATTTCCGTTCCTTTTTCAAATAATTAATTATATAAAATTAAATTAACCTTAACTTTTAGATAATAGAATACTCTTTTAAACTTTAAAATCGTTTTATTATAGAAAAATCGAACGATTCCTTATATAATAAGCGTTATATAAATTAATCCTATTCTAAAAATCTTATTTCTTTTTGACAAAGTTATGAGCTAGCAATGGGTCAATATATTGTACAACGGAAGTGCTAGCACTCAATAAGACGTTATAGATGTGATCTATTCAGGACGAAG